>QVNV01005049.1:0-37089 GCA_014825455.1 Pseudomyrmex pallidus | reverse complement strand
TGTTACCGAGATTGTAAACACAACAATCCGTAATTAATTATTTCACTCACGTAACGACGCGATACGCGACTGTAAACTCGCGAAATTTCAAAGCACAACATGGCGTCGGTAGAAACGGCGACACATCGGCCGCGAACGACGAGCACAATACACAAAAATTATCGCTTAACTCACTTCCGCGAACTTGTCAAGAACACGATGATGTAGTTTATATCATATGTGGATCGAAGTTCCGATCAATAACGGCGGATTGATTGAATAAACACGACGTACTTACATGTTACTTTGTCCGACGGCAAGAGAACAACATTGCAAGTACATCACCACTGAATCGCGGTCGATCGTAATTCTTCCGTGCTTCTGCCGTATATTTCACGCCATTATGTTGACGTATTTATTTCGTTACTGAGATTGTAAACGTAACAGTTCATAATTAATTATTGCACTCGCGTAACGACGCGAAACACGGCTGTACATTCCGTAGCACAACTTAGCTTTGGTAGAAACGGCGACACTTTGACCGACGGATGAGTGTGGATCGAAATTCCGGCGGAATGATCGGATCAATTGGAATCAATACACGTCTTACACGTCCACTCCGTTCGACGATCCACCGCGAAAAGAGCGACTCCGCTAGTTACAGGGAGGGCGGGGGCGAAGACGCACGAAAAACTGCGATCGACCGCGATCTAATGGCGCCCGTGCGCAAGTACAAGTGTAGCCCCTTTCCGCGGTGGATCGTCGGACGTGTACGCGGTATTTATTCGTGCAATCCGCCGTTATTGATTTCGATCCACACTCGATACGAAGTACATCACCGTACTCGGTTAGCGTGCAAAAGTGACTTAAGTGATTATTTTTGCGTATTCTGCTCGTCGTTCGCGGCCCGTCGGTCGAAAGACGAAGTGTCGAATGTCGAAGTGTCGCCGTTTCTACCGACGCCATGTTGTGCTCCGGAATTTCGCTTTAATGCACCTCGCGAGTGAAATAAATAATTATGGACTTCTGCGTTTATACAATTTCAGTACGAACAAAAGAAATACGCCAAAATAATGCTGTGAAATATTTGGCAAAGCACCGAAGAATTACGATCGACCGCGATTCAGTGGCGTTCTTGCAATGTTCTCCTGCCGTCGGACAAAGCAACATGTAGGTACGTGTTTATCTGATCAATTTGCCGTTATCGATCGGGATTTCGATCCACATACAATATACACTACATCATCGTGTTCTTGATAAATTCGCGGAAGTGATTATTTTTGCGTATTGTGTATTGCTCGTCGGTCAAAGTGTCGCCGTTTCTACCGATGCTATGTTGTGCTTCGAAATTTCGCGAATTTACAGTCGCGTTTCGCGTCGTTACGCGAGTGAAATAATTAATTATGGATTGGTACGTTTACAATCTCAGTAACGAAATAAATACGTCGACACAATGGCGTGAAATATACGGCAGAAGCACCGAAGAATTACGATCGACCGCGATTCAGTGGTGTTCTTGCAATGTTGTTCCCTTGCCGTCGGACGGAGCAACTTGTAGATACGTCGTGTTTATCCTATCAATACGCCGTTATTGATCAAAATTTCGATTCACATACGAAATGCACTACATCATCGTGTTCTTGATAAATTCGCGGAAGTGATTTAAGTAATTATTTTTGCGTATTGTGCTCGTCGTTCGCGTCGCGTCGGTCGAAAGTGTGTTGTGTCGCCGTTTCTGTTAACTATTTGCTGAGCTTCGACGAATTTGGAGTCTGGCGTTATTCCGCGGACTCTAACTGTAAGTAAAATAATTAATTACTGACCGTTTATAATCTCGATATCAAAATAAGTGTTGGAATAAATTATTCCAGTATCGATCGCGGATCCGATCGAGTTCTTAGAACTGGGTGTTGTTGTTTCCGTCGCGCAGTGAAGGTCAAGTTGTATCGCCGGACGAAACAAACTCGTACGCTATATTTATCCGATCAGTCATCTTTATTTTAGACGCGAATTATTTCAGTTGGCCGAAAGGCTATAAGGAAACACCACGCTGAGAAACGTGCTGCTGACTGATCGATATTTCACGCGGCGAGCTTATCGAGGGGGCAGCCGTGGTAATTCAATCGGAAGCCTGTAATCCTAGGAATCGCGGAAGCTTTGAAAGGGCTTGGCAGGTTACTCGATCCAGGACACTCGCATCCTGTCGGATGAGAGAGAGAGCAAGAGAGAGAAGTGTCCTCGTTAAACATTCCGCGCGTCGACTCGCACTAATCTGCATCCTTACTCGATTAGTCGTCGTCACCTCTCGGTGACATTTCCAGTTGCTGCAGACGCGCATCGCCGCTGCTGGTGGATTGTTGCTCTCGTCCTTCACGTAATACAAATCGAAGGCCTTCCGCGTTGCGTGTTTGTAAAAACGCGAGACAAAAACTCGCGGAGAATCGAGTTTGGATTGGCTGCATGTAATTTACGAGAATTTCTTGCTTCGCGATCTCGATTTTTTGTTTTTTTTCAACGCGAGCAAGTATCGTCGCGGCGAAATATTCTCAAGCGTGACAGCTTCGTCGTCGTCGTCGTTAACTTGTAACGGCGGCTTAATTGGATATTATTCTCTCGCAACGGGTATAGACGCGGAGAGTTGTCGAGAACATTAGGCCAGTTCCGCCAGACTGTAAGTACCTCGAGAATATAATCAGTAGTCTCGAAACTGATACTTAAGTCAACCTGAAGAGTTTATCGATAGTTTGCGAGCCCTTCATAAGAAAGACACTCATTAAGGTCAAGTATGTTGCACGTCATCTGGGGGGATACACTGCTGGAACACACACACACTCGTCCTTATTTCGTGCAGTCTGTAAATTATTGTCTTCCTATTAAATACCGCGCGCACACACACACACACACACACACTTGCAAGACACACTTTGCGCGCCGCGCTAAGATTCGTAAAATAATTGCTTGTCAATTTCGCCGAGACATTGCGTAATTGAACGCGGCCGAGATGCCAGACCGATGTTACAAAAATGGATTCATCAATTTGCAGTTGCTCTCTCTCTCTCTCTCTCTCTCTCTCTCTCTCTCTCTCTCTCTCTCTCTCTCTCTCTCTCTCTCGAAATCTAATATCGATATCGATCCTCGGGAGAAGCCATTAAACACTTCAGCGATATTGCACAAGTGGGGGATATATATAGCCGATCGCTTTCTGGTACACGTAATATCATCTCGCATCGCGCACACAATGTGCTTTCCGCGCGTTGCACACATCAAACATCGGGAATATCGCCGTTGGCTAAACTGCAAAGTGACTTATCCAAGCATCTCAAAGCTCTCCGGGCTAATCAGAATTCCCCGTTGAATCGATTCGTGTCGAGATAACCGGTGAAGCTTGGGGGAGGGGGGTTTCGACCCCCGGCTGAACCCCTAGATGCATCGGGCCAAGTCGTGGCTGTGGCATGTTTCGTGACTCGGACTCAATGCGAAACTCGGAGCGCGCACGTATCCAGAGAGAGAGAGAGAGAGAGAAAGACAAAGAGAGAGAGAGAGACCGAGACCATGGAAGTCTCGGACCCGCGGTAATGGTAGTTGCAGTCGTCGGAGACGCAGAATGCGTCGCCGTAATGTGTACCGCTCATTAGCAAGTGTTTCAACTTTCGTCAAGTTTCCTCTCTCTCTGTCTCTTGTCGCGTCCTTCTTAGCTCCAACAGTCTCCAACTCTCTATCTTTCCCGCCAACTGCACATGACGATCGTTGTACGTGCGGTTGTTGCGTCGTTATAACTGTTGGCGAGAGTTTGGGACTGAACTGCCGAAGGAGGCCAGAGCGCTTTATTGGCGCTCGTAAAGCACGCGACCGACACACGCTTCGTATCTTTAGTGACAATAAATTGTATCTAATTAACGGAAACTTTGATAACGTGTATCGTAAACGTTTCCAATTCATCTTTTCTTTAAGGAATTTCCTCGTATTTTATTCTCGTATTTCTGCGGAAGATCATCTACACAAAATCTGTTTCTAAAAAAAAGAAAAGAAAAACAAGAATCTCTAATCGTTCGCACGGAAAAACAATTTGCTAGAATAGCCAAGAAGATTAGTTGCCAAATGACCGGCAAGAAAAATTTGCTAATCCTATTGAGATTTTTGTTGGCGCGCAAACAAAACATTTTTTTGTTGATGAACAATTCAATAGACTCAATAAATTTTTCTCGACGGCCATAAAATAGAACGCTTTTTTCCGTGTAAGAATCGCGAATATTTCCGATACGCTAACGCGTTTTCGAGCTGAAAAAATAATGGCGAAAGCACGACGCGCGCTGCTTTTCGAAATCGCGTTCGCAATCGACGTGTTTAGGATAGTTCGATCAGGATTCGATTTAATCGCCGCGATCGAGACGACACTGCCATCGAGAAAACCGGCGATCACGTGCGATCAATCTACACGCTCGCAAAAAAAAAAATGCAAACGGAGGACAACGAGAGGAGGACGATGATAGAGACACGATGCGAGGAAAAACGCGTTTTCCATCCCTCGTCAATTTGCGGGAGGCCGCCTACGCGGGGCGGCCTCGAGCATTTATTCCGCCGAAAATCGCGCGCACATATTTCCGTTTTAATTCGTGCGTCGTCTCGAAAGCGTACACGCTCCGATGTTTACATTGCTTCAACACCGGGTATTTCCCGGAAGTGCGTTCGTATGCGCATAAACCGCGAACTGCTGCCGCTGCGTACGTACGCGCGTGACGCAGCTCGCGGCGTTGTGCGTGCGCGGGAGGAACCTGTAGAAACACACACGGGAAGTTTGCACAGAGTCGCCGGCAAACACTGTAATCCGGTAACACTTCGACTGCGAGAGGATTGTTCGCGGACGTAGCGAAGTGACGTCGAGCGAGGAGGAGAGACGAAAAGAGGGAAAATGAGAGAAATGGCTTCGTATGCGTTACCGTCACTACGGGCGTGTAGGTAACGATACGTTGTACGTGCGTGCGTATGTGTGTGTGTGTTCGCGCGCGCGGGTAAGAATTGATAGGCGAGTCACGTGACTGCTCTTTCCATTCGTATGTCGGGCAATTTATGAGAGCGAGCACAGAAACTCATATGTAAGTTTGAAAACTCGTAAATTCGGAAAATTTTCAGATTGCACGAATGTATCTCGAATCGAACGCGCATATCGAGAACTGTTTGTTGCAATTACATAAGAATATCAATACTTGAAACTTGACAAAATTTGTTCCTGGAAACGGGAGAAGTAATAAATCTGAAAAAAAAAAAAACGAGGATGAAAAGTCCAGACGTCGTTGTGTGTGTTTTTTTTCTCCGATGTTTATCAATTTAACAAATTGCAAACTTTTCGACCGGGAGAGATGCAAACTTTTTCAAAAAGAAAAAGAAATGTTTGTGATGTTAACTAAAGCGCGAAGTACAGTTCTCACACAAAGTCAAGGTTGTGGATTAAGATTTCGTGTCAAGTATGCAGTCGGTTGCAGTTCGGAATACAGTCAAATTGTAAAAGTCAAACAACAAAACAGCCAGAGTCAAGAAAAATAGTAAATATTGAAAAATAAATACAGAAATATTTTGTTTTACTTTTACAACTTGATTACACATTTCGGACTTATAATCAAATACATGACGCGAAAGTGTAATCTACGATCTATGGCTTTGTACTACTATACTAAGCAGCGTTTTTTTTGAATAGGATTTGTCTAAACATCATAATATCGATATATATCGCAAATCGATATATCGACCTTCTTTTTGTTTCTAATTGCTGATTCCAGCAAAGTGTTAAAACAACTTTCTTGTATAAACAATTTTTTTCGTTTAAAAATTAAACGGAATACAATTATCCGAACTCGGAGGTTTAATAAATACTGGAACAAAACACACAACCAATCGTGTCTGGCCTCGCGCATTTTTTTAAATTTGTAGCCAAATATCAGTCTGAATTAACCCGAATTTTTTCGTGAATATAAAAAACATTTATAACGTAAAACCAGCAAAAAATACCAATTTCCAGATATAAATTAACAATTTTCAAAGATTTTATTTATTTTTTTTTAACAACCACGATAAACAATCTCCATGGTTACGAAACGCGTACGCCACATTATGGCTTAAAATGAAATTAGACTAAAAGAATATCGATATATCAATTTGTGATTTCAAAGTTATACGGCGCGTTAGAAAGTTAATAATTTCTTGTAGGCGAGAAAATGCATAATTTGAGAAATGTAACGTAAATCCGATCGCGAATTTTGTGATTTACGCAATCGCAGAAAAAGCACCGATTGTCATTGTACGAGAGAACAACGAGAGAGTCATTTTCCTAGAGTCATTTTCGGCGAGATGACGGGAATAAGGTAAATCGCATCCTACTTTGAAAAGGAAGGAGCTAAATGGGGGATAAAGTGGGTGGCTGATGGCAGGTAGAGGATTACAACGAGTTATAATCTGGTAGCGAGAGAGGATGCTCTCTTAGGATCGCGCGCGCATATAGATCGTCGCTCGCTCGCGAGATGATGTTTCGTCGCTTAGTTTCCTCTAGGACGTTAAGAACTGAATTGGTCGGTTTGTCGCGAAGGGCAGCTGTTCGGCTGCAGATAGGGGGCTGCGAACTCGCGCTAGAAGTTGTGAAGTGCGCGAACTTGCATTCGCATGAAACTCGGCAAACTTACTCTCGCAACGTAAAATGACGCTCGTGGAAATGCATTAAACGCATTGCGACGCTGCTGCTGCCGGGAATGGAAACTGAAACTTCGCGCGGAATATCATAGCACAAGCGTCGTTAAAATTTATTTATTTATTTATTTCTATAAACGAGAAAACCCCTTTGGTAAGAGTAATTAAAAGTTAAAACAGAATAATTAAAAAAAAAAAAAACTAAGACAACATCTGTTAGAAGCAACAAGAAAAACAACTAAAAATACAAAATAAAACCAATAACAGAGAGAAAACTAATCGAGCAAATGAATTAATTTCTAAAAGAATATATCGATTGGTGAACTTCATTAAAGAACTTTCATTCCCAGTTGCACAAAGATTAAAAGATTTAAATTTTGCCATAATTGGTGCGATGCTGAGTTCAACATGAAAAGGTAAAAGATATCTAAAATTATACGAGCTGGAATCCGGCATCTAATCCGCTCTTTAAATTTCAATACAAACAATACAACCACTTGCTATTTCATTATCCAAAAATTAAGGATCTAATAAGATCCTTTTTTTTTTTTATTTTTCAAGAAAGAGAGCGAGCAAATTAAGTTTAAAGAAAAGGATCATAATTACGATAATAAAACAGGCGCATGTTGGACTACCGATTTTAATTTCTCTCGGAAAGGAAGCTCTTGTACTTAATTATTTGATATCTGTTTGCTAAGAACCAACACAGAAGTCCAATAATGAACTCGCTCTCAACCCACACGTACACGCAGTTTATTAATTAGAAACAACGTGATTAAAAGGAATCAAAGGCTTTCTTAAAGCCGGCAAATAAATCGCATCAACTTGAAAAGTGCTCACAGCACTGGAAGAACTTATTTTTTCACGTAGTTCCTCTCTCTCTCTCTAACAAAGTCAGAAAAAAAAAAAAATTAACGCTTGCAAAAATTTTCTACAGCAAAATAAACTTAAGTACGCAATCACGCGATGAACGCGATGTGAAAATTTATGTGCGACGATACGATACGATAATATAATTTAAAGAAAAGCGCACGCGGTCTTTTCAATTTGATGTCGTCGTAGAAACGTACACGCGCGGATACGGCGTTTCTGGACGAGAGGATTAAGTTCCAATCTCTGGGAGGATATCTAGGAATCTAGTGTGTCACAGGACCATGTACCCGGTCTCGAAAGGGGTGGACGCGTTTCTCGGGGAATCCACTAGTCTAATTATTCTCCACTCGGCGAAACGAGAGATCTCTCTCTCTCTCTCTCTCTTTCCGTCTGTCTCCCGGATCACTCCTGAGCGACGACATTTTTCACGCTCCGTTCCCGGAATAAGGTTTAGACCCTTGACAAATCCACGGGACCGAAACGTGAAAGGGGGAGGGAACGCGACACACCACCGTCGGCCTTCGTTCGGCGGCGAGGAGGAGGTTTCCCGGGGACACGCTGACGTAACGACGTCATCAACGTTCAGGTCGTACACGGAACATCGTCGCCGGGACGAACGGAGAGTTTTAGAGAGCGCGGTTTCCAGTTTCCCCGAACCCAGGGGCTAAACCCAGCCCGCCGCCGGTGCGCGAAACGAATGGCCCGTCGTAATCGCGGCCCCTAAACGCCCAACATTTGTTATCTTTAAACCGTTCGCGCGACGGCGGCGGCGGCGGTGGTGGCGGATTCTACACGGGGGCGATGGTATACATCAGAGTGCTCGGAGTGAGCGAAGAACGGAGGGAGCGGTGAGATGGATTAGGGGAATGATTAGCGACACCTAATGGGGGCTCGGCGCGCGTTACGTAGCTTGCTCACCTACTAACACACCAGCTCTGGGTTCTACGAGGTCGGGTCGTGACTGCGAGAAGTGAGAGTTAATTTTTATTCCGCTCACAGGGGAACGAGAAAATCATCACCGACGAGCGAGAGAAGGGACTAGAAAAATTATCTCTCTTTCTCTCGCGCGCGGAAGAAAAATGAAGAAGCGCTGGGATACGCGAACGCATGGGAGAAAAATTGGATTATTTCTTTACTTGCACACGACCAACGCGAAAATACTTCGTTCGGTTTGTTCAAAATTGTTTTGTTGCGAAAAAATAAAAAACAGTTCCTTCCCCTCGCAAGTGTAATCGCTCGAGCATAATGCGCGATACAACGGCAGAAGACGTAAATCGTGTGAGATTTCGCTTCGCCGCGCGTTCGACTTAATGTATCACGTCGGCTCCATTGACAGCTCTCTATCTCCCGACTTGAACCTGAACTGAAATGCGCGCGGCGTTTCACGCCGTCAATGATGACCTACTTCCTTATCGCGTCTGCGTCTTATCGGGGGGGAAAGGGGGGCTTTGTGCGGTGTCTTCCGCGGCGTTAACGGCGAACTCGCACGTTGACAAGTTCGCTATCAACAGCAGGCGCCGGGAGATCACGGAATCCCTCGTCGTGTAGCTTGCAGCTGTACACGTATTATCGAGTGCCGGTACGAGGCATGCTTGCGTCGGGCTTGCATCGATAATTAGTTTGCCGGAGATTTCCGCCTAATTTATGTCCACGCCAGACCGTGCACCTCCCAATCCGGTAGTGTCGAAACACGTCGGGGAACAAGGAGGATATCGCGCGCGCGCGCGATCCGGTTTGCTCCGCGCGCACACGCCGCTGTAAACCGCGTACTTGCCGCTTCTCAAGTCGCGCGAACTTGGACGAATTGCGGAAATAACGGAAGGCACACTTTAAGCCAGTATTTTGTTCTAATGTGATTTAAATTCCAATGTTATATTTTCTTCAGACATAAACATTTTGTCAATTCGTTAGATTGGTGCAGAAATAATTTTCGTTACTTAATTAGTTTTGGTATTAATACCAAAAACAATTAATAACAAATTAAAAATATTTCTGCGCCAATATAAATAATATACATAGAAATATTATCTCAATATATAAATAATAATAGCAATAAAATAATACTACGTATAAAAATAAAAATAATACTAAAATAACAATATGTAAATAATATACAGAAATATTATTTCACGTGACAGTGAGAGACAAAAAAAAAGAGAGAATAGAAGATTATTTCATTGAAGCAAAAAATTAATTCCATTTACATGTAGAAATATAAATTTAATTTTACAATAAATTTAATTACCCACTACCACCGAGGCGGATTATAGCTGTCGGGTTGATCTTGCTTTTTTGATAAAATTTATTTAATTTCATACGGTACATTGTCGTTCAGGAATTTCGCGTCTCGCGGTTTTCCCCACATTTCGCGGTTTACATTAATCAAACGAAGCGTGTCCTATACGGTCGCGTAAGTGTACTGGAGTGGCGCATTTTCCTGCGGGCAGTCCCCCTCGTTATCCTGCAATATATTTATATCCTTTTACCCGCGGTCTACGATGCCACGAGTCGTCGTTAGAGATACGCTTCGCGAAGCAAGCAGCAAGCAGCAGCAGCATTTCCTCTCGCTCTCTTCCTCGCGCTTCTGCGGATCGGCGTCCTAAAAGCCTCCCGTTTTCTCCCACGGAGAAACATCTACAGATTATGGGTTTATTATAAAAGCCATATCCACACATTGCACTTTACCCGCACCGTTTTCGCCGTGATCCCCCCCAGTGCTCGCGATGAACATTCCGAGTTTTCTTATACGTGCGACTTGCGAAGATAAGCGAATCGTCACCGCATAATTTTTACTCGCGCCGCTACTTTTTGTTTTTATCGTCCGTTTATTCGAGATAACGGAATCCTTTAGAAACAAAAAAAAAAACAAAAAAAAAAACACGGCTTTTATATCCAGACAGAAGTTTGAAACTCTTCGCTTTTTCGTTCACATTGTCAAAAACATTAAAATTCAAGCGAACATGGAAAAAAAAAGTTTTGCTGTTATTCGGTCGGCAAGAAAAAAAATTTGCTGAGCCTCCTGAATATTTTGTTTCGCCCAACCAAACGTTTTGCTGGCGAAGCAACAAATTTAAAAGACTCGGCAAATTTTTCCTGCTGGCCCTGTAGCAACTAATCCTCTCTCTGTTCCAGCAAACAATTTTTTTTTTTCATTGTAAAGAAGAATCGAAAAATCAAAGTCCTCGACGCACCGATAACAAATCCGCGAATATCTGATGAGCAACTAAAATTGCACTCGTCTGTGTAATGTCGCGCATATGTGTCGCTCGGTTGGCTTGTTTAGTCGAACCGCAGTGCAATTAATTTTGTCGCGACGCGGACGTGCGGTGCGATCTAGTATGGATGATCGGTCGAAGGGTGTAACTATTAAATTGGTATTTCATCCGGTTACACGCTTGCGGACAGCCCCTGTTCCGTAATTAACGAACTTTGATATTGACCGATGCGCCGATGACTTGTCTGGTGATATGAGGGAGCAGAGCAGGGAGCGCCCGTGTGTAATATGCATAAAAGGGTTCAAGTTCATCGGTATTCTACATCGAAACTCGCCATTATATTGACCGGGTATTGATATATCCATTAAGATTCTCTCTCGAGGACAAATCTCAGACCCGTGTGTATGCGCGCACGTGAGTGTGGAATCAGAATACTAAGACAAGTAAATCCCTCTCACGTATTCAATTTAGCTCCGTGCGGATGATGAACGGATCGAAATACAGAGAGAGAGAGAACATCGCTTCCGACAAATCTCAGACGCAAATACGATACTTTATATTGCTTTTGTCGCGAAGTAAATTCTTTTTTTTTTTTTTTTTTTTGTTTTAGTCTCCGAAGCATTGAAATATTACGCGAATCTCTCCACAACCACCTCTCGACCGACTAGCCTATTTATCGCCTCATTTGGAAGTAAGGACTTGATAGAGCGGTTCATAAAAACGCTCGCGGCAGTTGTTGGCCCGATAATTATTGCCGGAATTATTCACGGGGAAAGTGAGGTGGGGCGGGTCCGAGTTGCAGCGTGTGTGGCGAGGGGATGAAATTTATATATGCAGAAAAACAAAACAAAGATTAAAAAACAAAAAAACAGCCAGAGGAGAAAAACCAGGTCTCGCCGACAAACAAAAGAACAAAGTGCTCGTTGACTTTGGTATATAAGCGAAAAAATAAATTGGACGACATTCGCCGAGGGTTTCTCGAAAATCGAGGGTGGAGTGGCGCGCGGGACCATTTGTGTCCCTTTTCTTCTTCGCTAGTTCCTTTCGCTTCCTGACGCTTTTGCTTGCTCATCTGAAGCGCAGATATGGAAATGAAAGGTGGAAAGAAAGTGGCTCGATATCGCAGCCGACGTCGTCGTCGTCGTCGTCGTCGCCGCTTGCGCCACAAAAATGTCGATAATTCACGCTATGTAATTCTGATGACGGACGGATTCTTACGTAAATATTCTTTACATCCCCGAACGGAAAAAAAACAACGAGAAAAATTACAAATGAAACTGTATTTGACGCGAGATAATTAACAGCGTTATCGCGCGCAGTCCTTCTCGTAATTATCAGTAATCATCGTTAAATATTTAATTGCGGACTGTGCGTATAATTTTATTTTGTTTTTTTCCAAAAGAGAGATATTTAATTTTGTGAAATATTATTCTGGAGAGAGAGAGAGAGAGATAGAAAGAGAAAGAAAAAGAGATTTAATGCGCGAACTTTTTCTTCGTTTCTAGCATCCTGTTCCTAAGCATCATCTCTCCCATCACGAAACTTGTGTTTTATCATCTCCTCAAAGGATTCTTGTTCCTGAGAGAAAGCAAGGAGGGACGGCGCAAATGAATTCATTAATATACTTCCGGGCATGCAACTCCGGTCTCTCTTCCTCGCTCATTGGAGCCACGCTCGGTCGGTTGGTGTAACCTTTCCCCTCGTTCTTCCTCTTCCCCCTCGTCCCACTTCTCTTTCCCCTTTCGTTTCTCCACCTTCCAGAACTTCGATTGGATTTTATGGAGCGGCTGTTAATTATTCTCCTACAACCCTCTTTTCCACCGCCGCACTCTGCTCGAAACTAACCCCCTGCCTCCCTCCCTCCCTCCCCCCTCCCTTCGGCGCCCCGCTCTTCCACCATTCCGTACCTTAGAAATATTAATTTCTCAATTTCCTCTGAATCGTTACGGTACTCTCTCGTCGTCGGTGCCAGCCTTAATTGCCGCGATTAAATTAGACATCGACGGGTTCGAGTATAAGAGTGGAAAAGAGGAAGAAAACCAAGAACTCACGGCAAGAACCGAGTAACGAGTGCGACTCGAGCCTTAAAACTAGTGGACCGATTCAGTTAAGCGGGACGGATTGTCATCAAATTGGCGTTAGAGACTAATTTAAGCGTCGCGGCTATTTGCGTAATCAATGTAACAATCAGGATCTCGCGTTTTTGGTAACAAATTGCGAATATAATGTAGCGAATATAATAACGTGCTTCGATTATAGAATTCAATTGTCTCAATTAAACATTTATTAATCGCGATGTAATTACTCGCGCGTTGCCGATGTAAAAAAAAAAAAAAAATTATCCACAGCGAGAACCGATCGCGAAACAAGCTCGGCTGTTTGAATTCTCAGCAATTGTAGACACACAGTCTGCGCCAGACTGCATTAAAAATAGATTGTTTTTTTTTTCCTCTCTCTCTCTCTCTCTCTCCCTCTCGTGGTGACTCGCGTGCACTATATTCTTTTCGCGTTCCACGCGCTTGCACATTTAGCGTACTTACTTTTTCGCCTTTGCGAACGTTGCTGCATTATCTGCGAGGGCCGATCTCACCGGTAGCTTCGGGGGTTTCTCTCTCCCGTGGCGGGAGAGAGTGCAAAAATCCGATTAGTGGAGAGCACCTCGAGCGCGGCGGTTATAAGAGGCGTACGTGTGTGTGTGTGTACATCCGGAGCGGAAAAGGCGGGTGTGTGTTAGCGCGGCCGGAGAGAATGGATGTGGTATAATTCACCCAACCTCCCTCCCTCCCCCCCTATACCCCGTCCCCGCCATGTTTTCCGAACTTTGGCGTAGACCGCGAACTTCTGCCGACACGCGCTCCGAGGCCGACAAAAGTATGCTATTAATTTATACAAACATTGGATTCACGCAACGTATCCATTTCCAAATATTCTCTTTATTCTCCCGCGCATATGTGCGATACTAATAATTCCTTTCTCCAAAATCTCTCTCTCTCTCTCTCTTTCTCTTACTTTTCTTTTCTGCACTCTTACACTTATTTTTGATTTGTTTCACCTTTCTTTTTTGCTCTTTTTTGTTATATTTCTTTTCTTTTGTACGCTTTTTTTTCTTTGTATTATTACTTACTTTGTTTTAATTCTGCTTTGTTTTTTGTTATTATTTTTTTTTGTATTTACTTTTTTTTTCATTTTGTATAATTATTTTATTGCTTTGTTATTATTTTTTTGTATTTTACTTATTTTTATTTGTATAATTATTCTTTATTTTGCGCTTAAGGGGATCTTATTCCTCTCTCTCTCTCTCTCTCTCTCTCTCTCTCTCTCTCTCTCTCTCTCTCTCTCTCTCTCTCTCGCCTTCTCTGTTTGAGAACTTAGTTCTGCAAGAGGATCGATAATGCCCTTATCAAACGACGCGTGAGAGTGTCTTGAGTATCGCTTGCCGTAATGGCTGAGGCAGATCGATAAAATGGCATATCGCTGAATTATTGGCGAGTTAATAATTGACTGACGCGGGCGATCTCACACGCGACGGAGCGGGTATAACGTTGTTGTTTTTTTTTTTGTCGAGCGCTCAAAATTGCACGCGAAAGATCGAGATGGATTCAAGATTTATGCGTCTTTAAAGATAGCACTTTTTTTTTTCAAACACGATTTTTGCGTTGCCTTTGAGTATAAAAATAAAATTGTAACACAGCGGCACCGATCTTCCGGGTATCAAAATGTCACAGAATCTCCTCGAGTGTTTTTTTGTTTCGCGGAAGAGAGACTCGCATTTGTTCTTCTTTTCATTGAAAAGGGAAAGGAAAACGCGGCGGAAACCGATTTTTCTACCCAGTAACAGGATGAAACGTAGGAAATTGGGAAATCGGAGACACTCGATTTCACTCGGCGCATTAGTTGTTTCCCATTTTCCTCTTCACGGCGCACCTGTTCAAAGACCTTGGTAAATAACGCTATTACGGACCATTTGACGGCCACGACCGTCGTCCGTCTTTGTCTTCTTCCTCTCTCACGGACACGGAGCTTTATACAAAGCGAGTAGTTCCCGTTACGAGCGCGCGCACTTGGTCTCATTTCGTGATTACCTTTCTTTTGATTACCTTCCTTACTTTCTCCTTTCTTCGTTCTTTGATTATACACCGGACCGCCCTCGTCTACAAATAGCACACAATGCCGACGCAAATTTCAACTCAACCGTCATTTCGCCGTAGCCGCGTTGCAAGAAATATGAGGAACAATCGAGCGATTTCTTAACGTCACTTTCTTATAGCACAAAGCGACGAGCACTTCGGCGAATCGCGTGTGTGTGTCACCCACATTATATACATCCTCGTATCTCTTCGAATAAAGTCGTATTTTATTTTCTTACTTGTATTGGAAAAAAAAAAAAAGAATCGCGTCTCTCCGTGGTTATCGCGAAATTAAGAAGAAATATTTGAAATTCATCTGTGAACATTTGCGATCTTCGGTTTTTTTGCCCCCCCCTCCTCTTATATTTTCACATCATTATCGCGAGATCTGGAAGGAAGAGGAGGGGACTAAGAGAGAGATGGGAAATGATTGAAAGGCACGCGACCGATTTCATTCACGTTCAGTTATCTTCTCTTATTCCCGGCGCTACCTAACGGGAGGAGAGAGAAAGAGACGGTCCATCCACCGCGGCTGGAATACGAAGAAAGCAGCGTTCCCGGATGACGAAGGTTATGCGAGGAGAATGAGAATCCCGCCGTGGTATTAGCTAGGGAATTTTCTATTTCAGATTCCGCGAATCCATTTTATCTTAAACTTCGTAATTCCATACCGCCTGCCGCCCTTCTCTCTCCCCCTCCTCCCTCGCCGTCTCCTTGCCGCGGGGCACGAAGGAATTCACCCTCGCGACTTTTCTGCCCCGCTGGGGGTTTTCTACCGCCCGCCCTCGTCTTGGTCTCCGAACGTCGCCGTTCCCCCCGCAGCGGGAGATGTGGACGGAGGTTTTTATATATTTTCCAGCGGACACAGCGAATGGGGAGAAGAGGGGGAGGGCAGAGGGGAAGAGGAAAGGCAGAGGTCGGCGCGCGCTGGCCGGCTGGCTGCTGTGTACCGCGGCATCCAGCCGGGATTTTTCGCCCCGGCGTTATTATTGGACAGCGGCAAAAGTTAAAATCGCCTGTGCTCGTGCGTGAAACGAAATAACGGGCTCGCTCGTTTATCTCGCGCGTTTTTGGATCGCGCGCGGAAACAGTTCGGAAACTAAAGTGCGCGAGATAGAATAACCGGGGCGGGGGGAACAACACATTCTCCGCGTTTCCGTAGCATCTCGATTAACTCTCTCGGGGGAAGTTTCTCCATTGCTTCGAATAAATTGCCTTTGACCGCGGCGGATTACGGGAATAACATCGCGCAACCGCGAACAGACGTCCGCGACACACGGCGCAAACATTTACAGAGCAATAATCAATTATTTATTTATTCTTTCGTAACTGGTAGATAAAAAAAAAAAAAAATTAGAAGTCGGACGCGATATCGAACCTGTCCGTTCGATTCGCGCGAGACGAATTCGGTGAACTTGAGGAATGTTTTATATCTCCGCGAGAAGATAACTGCGGTATGATCGCATTCTCGTCGATGCCGAAGGAGATACCGAGTAAAAAAAAAAGAAAAGAGATATGAACGTGCCTCGAGGAGCGTAAAATCGGGTGCTATTACACCGCCGTCGATCGACGACGAGAAACGTCGTCGCACTGACGGCACGTGCGGTTTCCGTTTGCGACGAGAGAGAATAGAGAGAGGGAGAGAGAGAGAGAGAGAATATACAAGAGAGAGTATCAAAATGTGGGAGGGAGAGAGCGTACCTGCATTTACACTTAGATGCTCCGCAAACACACCGAACCTATTAGCTTGTACATTTGCCTGTTCCGTCGTGGAGAATTGATAACACGGGATAGACACGACTGCAACCATGATATGGAAAACCGTGGAGAGGCTGGGAAATACGCGCGCACGTACGTACAAGAGGAAACTCGGTTTGTTTTAAGAGACAGAGGGCGAAATAACAGTAATATATTGTATTATTATTATTATTATTATTATATTTTATATGTGTGTGTACGTTTCTGTGTGACGAACGAAGGTTCTTCGATCTCGTGTGGCAAAAAAAGAAGCTTTTCTTTCTCTGAACATTATATCAGAGGTTTTTTTTTCTTTCGATAACGGGGCGAGCAAGAAAAAAACAAAATTTCAAGAAATATTCAATTCGCAAGAGAAACACGCGCGAATACCTGTTTATTCGCTCGGACATGTAATAATGTTTTGTGTTTGCGCACTGCCTTGCCAAAGCAAAGAGACAACTGCATCTCCCTTTAAGATCTCAAGTTTCGACAACATCCACGTTGGGAAACACTGCCTTAGGTCGGGTCCATAAACATGGACCCGTAATGGTTGGCCGTATTTACTCTGGCATAGCGCGAAATTAATAACGCGCGGTTGACGCGTGTGCGCAACACGACGCGGGCGTATACATGCGCGCGCGAGTACGTCTCTATCATTGTTGCATTATGCGATTCCGATAATTTATACGGAAACACATTTGCGCGTCGCTCCCCGCTTGTACGCTCGCGAATAACGAGAGTTTTGTTGTCCCTCTATCCCACCCCCTTCTCCCGATTCTTTTGGCGTATATGAATATTATATTCGCACGTGTGTGTGTATCAGAGTATTATATTCGTGTCTATGTAATAATGAATGCGCGTTAGCGAACAGCAAAGCGCTTCAATTTCAGATAGATTAATAGAGAAGTTAGTACAACTCATTGTTATAAACACGCGCGTTGTAAATCGAACACTCGACTATTTGAAATTATTTCTGCAATTATTCATACGACAACCCGCGCGCAACATTGTGAATAATTAGCAATCGAAGCGGCCATTTATTATACACAATATATATATATACATATATATATATATTATTTGTTGCAAATTTAAATAAACAAGAGGTATCTGAAAAATCTTGACAACAATCAAAATGCGTGAAGACGGATTGGATTAATCTGGAATCGAAAGATCGTTTGTCGTTCGCGATATTTTTTATTGAGTTGTTAATCAGGTGAATGTGTGAACCAATAAGCGATGGGGCCGAGACGTATGTATGATTTTCAGTTGCAAAGAAAAATGGTTTGTTTCGCGCAACAATCTCTTGGCAACGAAAAACGGAAACGAGCAGCGTGACGTAGCGATCAGCTGGTTTTTACGGCGATACAAAATAAAAATCTAAAATAAAAATAAAACTTCAAAGTCACGTTACGTAATTAATAACTCGATAAATATTGCAAAATGATAAGTGAGTATTTTTTCTTCTGTTCCGATTGATCCAATCTACTCTCACACTTCGGGCTTCGTCAAGGTCTTTCAGACACACTGTACGACAAACACGTAAGTAACAATCATCTGAGGTGAAACACATAACACACAGATATAATTGGATGGAAAATAAAACTTCTTTCAACTTCCCAAATTCACGGAACCCGCATTTTGTGCGAAATTAAAAGTTTTTGTTAGTAGTTTTCTGATTCGCGCGCGCGCGAGTGTGTATATTTTACGTGCCTTCGTGTTTACTACAGCCGGTTTACACGTGCGTTGAATGACGACCGCATTAAATCTCACGGTTGCTTAATTTTCGCGACGCGTGTTGTCGCGCTTTTCTGAACAATTACACACCCGCCCATACGCGCAAAGGCGAATCCAGAGAGAGAGAGAGAGAGAGAGAAAGGTCTGGTTCTAAGCCGGGTCATGGCGGATTCGCGTGATAATACCGGCGGTAAACATCAGCCGACGTTAACGTCCACCTTCGCGGAAATTAATTTCCGCACCCGCGTTGTTGTCAAATTTTCAACAGGGTCGGTACGTGCGTCGTTGGTGCGGTAAGGACATCCCTTGCCTTCTTCCCGTAGCGATCTTCCATTGTGCGCCAAATTACCTGTGTTTCATAGCGCACACCTCTGCGTATACTACACTCTGTGCCGTATATCGCGCGGCTGCCGCCGCCGCCGTTTCCCCCGAGGCGGCGCGAAAGTTTGCTTTTGTTTTTGCGGAAATCTTCCGTGGGAGAAGATGCGTGTGATGCGCGTAAACATGTGCACGTATCGCGAAAATACGGTCTTGTTGGAATTAATTCGAGGTCATAAATATGTATAAATCTAAAAATAGTTTGCGAGCAAGCAAACCGTGAAAAATTAAAAAACCAATAAATAAGCTCGTGAAAATTTCAACAAATGAGTAAAAGGCCAATATACCAGGTATCTCAGTGCAGTATTTGATATTACTTCAAATGTTTTATTCGTGAGAATAAAATTCAAACGTTTCGATCTCTTGAATCTTCTTCGGTGTGTTAATTAAAACAGAGAAAACCAGAAAAAAATATTATCGGCGTGCGATGTGTAAATTATAAAATAATTTAATAAATAATTAAATCTCGGAAAACAGTTAAGAGGAAAGTTGAAAGCGGCAAATGCTACAAAACTCGTCGTAACGTACTTGCTCATTTGAGTCGAATTGATATTAACACGTTCAACGCGGAGATTTTGTTTGACTTTCCGTTTAGACGGCGCGCAAATACAGGAAATGCGTCTCTGAGTATAAACGAAAGATAACGAGATGAGGAAAGGGTCGACTCGCCGAGTCGAACGTTTCAATATAAAATTCATTTTAAAAAGTGTGTGAACATATCTTTTAATATTAAAACGCGTAAACGTATCTCTTAATATTATATGAATTACAATATATTATTTTTTAAATTCGATACTGTCCTCAGGGATCGACGCCGCATAAATAGAACGTCTAGTGTCGGTTCCCAGGGACCCGAGCGCTTAAAGTGTTAAATAAATTAAAACGAACATAAAAATAAAAAAAAATAAAAAATAAGAATATAGTCAAAAATTAACATTTCAGTATATTGGCTCGGTCTTTTGCTCGTTTATCAAAAACCCAATTACGCGAAAAATAATATTAATACGTAATTATCAGAATTTTAATTTTGCAATTTAATTTTTTTCGATACGTTATCATCAGACTTTTTAATTTTTCTCTGGATTAAATGTTGGAAAAATGCTCGACAATATTCGTTCGAGTCGGCGACAACAGCCAAAAACGAATAACGCTCTTGTGAATTTTCTACAACGTGCAAGCAATTGCGATATTAATTTTAAGATGGAGTTTTTACTGATGTAACGTTTGAAAGAGGAGAGCGCGCGCGACATTACCGCGCCGCGCATTTATGATTATCGTTAAAGTCGCGAGTACACACAGTACAAACGAAGCTTAATTTACTCGCAAACGCACGCGGAAACATTCTCCTCCCTCGTACCGAAGTAGATGCACGAGACTGGGATGGTAAACGGGCCGGGGGGGTTGCGTCACCATCCTCGATGTATACAGGACTCGGCAGCGACTCCGAGCAGAGAGAGAGAGAGAGAGAGAGGAACGCCTCTCTCTAACTTCTACCCCCGACGACGTAATTGAATCACGCCACAGGCCGTCGAGGCGTAAAACGTGGATTAAATACGATGCATACGTAGCATCCGAAGCTCCCCCACGTTCCACGGGTACACCGCGCATCGGCTCGCGGCTCGGGAACGACGAGTCGTGTTTCTCTCTGCCATGCTGATTCTAAATATACGCGCGTATTCCGATGCACACCTGCGCGATCCGCCGCCGTCGCCGCCTGTGCATTTGCAACCCCTTTGAAGGCTAATCCGTGAGAGGATTGCCGATCCGGTCCGAAGCCAGATCAGTCGCCAGCGCGCGACCTTTCATACGAAATTCCCCGTTGAAATTTACGGCGAGAGCAAACGAGAACGAACGGGCGACGACGTGTCATCGCCACACATAGGCGGCTGATCAGTATTAGGGAAGATCCTCTTGCCATCTAAAATCTATTTATAAACCGGGTCTGTTTTTAGCCGGCGCGTCCTTTGACCGCGCGGCGTGTTTCGTTTATTTCTGTCGGACCTGAGCGTTTGTGATTACACGAAATACATGTGTGTGTGTGTGTGTGTGTGTGTGTGATTGCACGGAGTTTTGTGTGCACTTCCCGTTCGGCCTGCAGGCGCAAAACTGCGAATCGCGTGCGATCGGTCCTGAGATATCGACACGCCGTGTCGTCGATCGCTTGTCGCGCAATTCGTTCGGGTATCGGCGATACGCCGCTCGCATCCTGTTTCCTCTTCACTTTTTTTTTTTTTTTTGGAAACCTCAATTCCGTTAGCCCCGTGTATTCCAGTGAAAGCGGATAATGGCGACCGGAGAAAGGAAGCCGATAAAGGAAATTACGGACAGAGGACACGACGACGATGGGGAACAAGGAACTCTGATGAAAGGGTGGAATCGAGATTCGGTTGTGCAAATCGAATCGCTTTTACGGCACTTGAGCTTTAGTCTTTTCCCTTTGCCACTTTGCGCGAAATGATAGCGCACTCGAATGGGAATTTTTTTTCTCAGCCTTGCTTGATATTAAATGAGCTTTTGTTTTTGTTTTTTTCTTTTTTCCTTTTTTCGAAATCCTACGGCTCGAGCGAAATTCGTTCTCGCAATTTGGTCACGACGCATCGAGAAATTCTAATTTTGTCTTTCCTCAAGTTTTAATATCGAATGTGTGTGTCATCCCGAGTCACAAAATCTTGATCCTGTGTGACGAACTTTTTATTTTATATGATAGGAGGCAGTAAAGAATTGCAAAAGTCCAATTGCAAAAATTGAAATTTACTTCTAAAATTTACTTCAAAAATTTTTGAAACTCTCTTAAAGCGAAGCTCTCCTCGAACGGCTCTCTCCGAAAATCGACGATAATTTCGATTGTCATAACCCCGCAAAATCCTTCTCCTCGCACTCGGGATATCGCGGGACATCTTCACCTGAGGATGTTTACGAAATTTATGAATGTCGGCGCTATTTTTGGAGAGCTCCGAGGATGAAAGAGAAACCATCAATCTCGGTGTCCCAGTTTCGGGCTCCGCACGCGCGCGCGCGCGAGCGCGCAAGCCCGAGCGACTCGAGGACGAGAATCTCTCCGTCCGATGCCGTTTATGAGCGAACTGTTCTCAAACTGTTTTGTAAGAAAGATAAATAGGCGCTTTTGATAAAACTCGCCTGACACACCCGGGCCCGGAGCATTGAATTTCATTATCGTGCGAGTCCTGATTTATCGCCCGCGCCGGCCTTATTCTCCGAGCGACTCGCCCTTTCGCGGCGCAACCTTTGCCCCGTTTTCCTCCCCCCCCCCTCTCTCCCCTGGCCTCTCGCGACGACGCGCTCTATTTCGCGGGATATGCGATAACAAATTTTCGCGGGTAAGTTTTGCGTATATCTCGATACGCGTCGGTACAGCGCGCCGGTGATTAAAAAAAATCTAGTAGCTTTTGAGAACGAAGGGATGTAATTTTTCAGACCGCGGTCGCACACCGAGTTTTCGGATTCTACCGCGCACGCAAACACATGGTGCAAACACACATGCTCTCTCTCTCTCTCTGCTGCTGCTCTTTTTTTTTTTTCCGTATCCCAAATTTCAGATCGCGCCGCCAACCGTCAGATGCAATCGCCGAAAGGGTCGGAGGTGAATTCGGGCGCGTTGAATAATCAAACGAAAAAATTGGCTCGCCGTAAATGTCCGTAGGACGGCGAACCACAACCAGCCAACTACCACCACCGCGCCAACCCTCCCGATGCAAAATTCCCTTCTCTCTTCTTCTTCTTCTTCTTCTTCCTCTCTTCTTCCGCCCCTCTTCCGCCCCACACTCCATATCTTCCGGCGTTCTCTCATAGCCTGTCATAAAACTTTCATAACTTTCGGTAATTCCACGAGCGGCCGCCTTTTGCCAGTCCGCTCATGCGAGTCGCTGTGGATACGATCCCTCTTCCCATCGTTTCCCTTAAGTAAAGGAACGACGGGAGGGGAGGGGGAAAGGATAAACGGCACGTGTCGAGGGTAAAAATATCGGACGGCGTAACTCCCCGGTGGGGTGAGGCGGGTCGCAACGCAAGCGACCAACTTGGAAGAGATCGTAATTTGAATACTTCCCTCGAAATCCAGCGCGTATCTCGCGAAATTGGTTTTTAACTAGCGTAGCGCGAAGATCAAGGATGGAAATTTCGAATGGGAATTCGCTTTAAGCGAGCGAGCCCGGCTTTGAGAGTCGTTCGCGAATCCTCGCGATCCCTCGTTTTGTTTCTCACGTGAAGGAACGATGACACAAGATGAACGACGCGAAACATGTCTCTGGGAACGGACGCCTCGTGCCGTGTCAATCACACTTGGTGTTTGATAAATGTGATTTTTTTCTCTTTTTTTATATTTTTATATATTTTTTTTTCTTATTGATGAAAAAAAACTTGGTCGATTCATTCAACACGGAAGAAACGAGATTTATTATAGAATGAGCAAGAAATTAGTTACTACGTAATTAGTTATTATGTATAATTAGGTGTTATGTAATTAGTTACAATATAATTCGAGAAAATAAAATTTTGTTGTAATTAGTTACAATAAAATTCGCCAAACTTTTTTAAAGAAAAGGTAAAAAAACACGCCAAGTACGCAAATGTATTCTCTCTTTACCTTGTTACTCTCTTTTCTTATGTTAATTAGTTACTATGTGCAATTAAATATTACATAATTAGTTACTACGTAATTTGCTTACTGAGCTTACTGAGATTTTTGCCAACGAAATGTTTTGTTGACGAGATAAAAATATTCAACAGACTCAACAATTTTTCTCGCTGGCCGTACAAAAGCAGAGCTTTTTTTCCGTGTATTATTTAGTTTTTTACGTTAAATCTATTTTACACCTCGGAAAAACTTTTAGAATTTTTCGGCCTTTGTTGCGCGAGAAGGTGCGAGGCTGACTGTCGCGCGCGCGCGCGAATAGTCGCCGGTGCATAGAGTGCTTCATAAATTCGCAAATAGCCGCTAACAATTCGCGCCATTCAACGCGGCGACGACGTAACGCACCGGTAATCATTTCAAACGCACCGGCTGCACCCGGTCGGACGCATCGCGCGGCCGTGTCCGAGCAAACATTCCCCCGGTTAAGCGATCGTCACACCGAACAAAATTCAACAATGACGTCCCGATCACCGGCAACGCCAAAAATGTCGCGCCCATTGTGTGCCGCGCGCGCGCGCGCGCGTATACGCGAAATAATATTAAAAATATCACCTCTGAGATCTGGAAGCGTCGGAATGTACTGATGAAATATTTTCTTCTCCGCATTCCGTTATCGATTAATGTCCGATATATATATATATATATATATATTTTTTTTTTTTCGAATAAAACCGGACAGAAGGTGAAACACACCACCCGTTCTTGCGGGTGGGTCTCGGAACGGATGAAAGGTGACCCAAACCGACAAAGCGCGAAGTTGGATCGAATAGCCGTGGTGGTATATGGTTTCTGTCGTTACCGTTGCAACTGCCGTAATATCTCTTGCAGCTGCAGCCGTCGCTCTCGCAGCCCATTAAATAACTTCGTGTCTCGAATATCGAAGCGAAGCCGAGCCGAAGCGGCAAAGTGTGTGGGCGCTGTTACCTACCTATATACGTTATATATATCACAAGAAACCGTAGCTCGCCGCACACTTGGTCGTCGTTAGCAACATTTGCTATTTTCAACAACAAAAAATTCGATCGGAACTTGCGTCGAGTCGTTTTAAATTGTTGTAGTTTCCTGGGGTTTTTTTTCTTACGATTAGATCTCGCTTTTGTTCATTAATCGGGAATCATTATACTATCGCTTAACGGTAACGGTAATAATTTAATTTTCAAGAGGAATACGGTTGAATTAAGTCGCGCGAACTTTTACCTTGCTAATGTTTCAGAATTTTTTTGCCTTTTTTCTCTTTCTCTTTCTCTCTCTCTCTTTCCCTCTCACTTATTTTCATTTCATTATCAAGCCGAAATGAGAGTAGCGCGCCGTTTCATTATTAAAGTGAATTTCCACTGATTGTGAAAATACAGAGAGGTCGGTTAATAACTGCGAAAGATCTCATTTCTCTGAAAAAAAAAAAAAAAAAAAAAAAAGAGGAAAACAGACTAGACTGTCGTTGCTTAATTAGCATTTTTTTTCTTTTTTTTTTTTTTTTAATTTCGGAGACATACAACTTACGCGCTTTTCTCTCTTTTATTCTCCGAGAGAGAGAAAGAGAGAGAGACAATTGTCTCTCACGTCAAAAAGATTCGAAATCTATTTTAAAGCGCTTTACCGAATTACGACGTTTCGCAATTTAACGTCGTCGCGTTAACCGCTGACCCGCATTTCGAGCGTGTGCGCGAATTTTCCCTCGGTTTCGTATTACAAGCGCAGATTGAAATTCGATCCCACCCGCGGCAGCGTTGTCGTTCATTGGATGGGATACCTTAAAAGTTAGCCGGTTACTGACCGCAAGACGAGGGAGAGAGACGGACGGGAGAAAGAGAGAGAGAGAGAGAAGAAGAGGGTTGCAATCGGAGAGCTTGCGATTTACCGTAGTAATTACCAAAATTACTGCACCCGCATAATGACGGTAATTATCGCCGTAATCGGTGGTAATTGCCGCGGCAATTACTGGACTGAAATCCTTGAAGACCCCCCCCCCCCCCCCCCCCCGTCCGTCTCTAAATCTCGTCTCTCTCCGCCATTATGGATTTTGATGAGAGAAAATGAACGAAGAATTATTATCGGTCTAGCTGCTCCCAAGGTCAATCGCGTAACAGATGTTGCGAGACTTTCATATCAAAGTCTCATGACGAGTTCGGCACTTTTACGCGGGCAACACCTGCGGTAAGAAAATTTAGTTCGACCGATCTCGGAAGCTGATCCCGTTCAATATCCAATTTCTCTCAGTTTTGCACACACGATTCCACAATATTAAAAAAAAAAAAAAAAAAAAGACCAAAACACTTTATTTTGTGCGATATTTTAATATTCTAATCGTTTATTTTGGTTTTTGGTTACAGATTTGATTCGCGAGAGGAGGTCCAGGGCTCTCGGCGTGGAGGGAGGTAAGAGTTCTCTCTCTCGCGTTAATTAATTTACTCGAGCTTGCGCGTGCGCGCGAGAGAAGATAAAAACGCGGCCGGTTATTACTGACACCGTTTTCGGCATTCAATGCAGGTTTTTTTTTTTTTTGAATTTTGAAATCCGGAGAAAAGCGAAAATAACTTCTTTTAATGGAGCCGCGTCGGGCCTTGAGATCGTCGTATTCAAGCCGCGTCGCGTCCTTCGTAACCCTCTCTTTCGGAGAAAACCGTCGAAAATCGCCGTCCTCTTTCTCTTCCTAATGACTCGCGAAAAATTTCAATGCGTCTCAGCGGCTCGCCTTTTCATGTCGAATAATAAATGACGGCCGACGCCGTCGGAGAGGTTGGGTCGGCGCGACGTCTGCCTGATGAGACGTCGCCGACGAACGAGGACGCGCTACGATCAACTATCTGTGTGTGTGTGTGTACGCCCGGTCGCTTCTGGCAACCGGGGATGATTTTGTATATTCATCATCCCTTGAAAAATATCGTTCCTCAGTGTCGCGCGCAAGGCCACGCGATGGCCCGGGACCGCTTCACCGAGAGCGCAGATATAGCTCTGAAGAGAGAAACACATATATACATACGTCAAACTTACCGGGAAGTGTGTCACGCGTGAATAACGGGGGAGGGGGCAGGGGGAGGGAAGGTCGTTTGCTTTTTACGCGCATCTTTTTATCCCCGCTCGCGTGGATAAATTCAAAGGGAAGCAATTTCTAATTCGCTGAATGTAAACTGTCCGAATGATTTATGTGTGATAATCGCGGCGGTCGTATCGCGCACTGTCGAATCATTTTTTTTTCTTCTTTTTTTTCCAATTTGCGAGTGACGTGATTTTTTTTTTTTTTTTATGACCGTCATGAATCGACGAGTTAAAATAACAATTATTTCCCTTTTTGTTTGTTCCCTTTCGCGTGTCGAACGATCGACACCGCTCGTCCCCTCGCGGAGAAGACCATGCACACGCGCGACCGTTCGCTATTAGTCGGAGCGGAGAAATGCGAAGGGGAGGACGCGGAGATCGCCGAAACTTTGGTGAAATTGAGACCGATAGCGCGCAATATTTATTTCGAGTTCCGAACGGGGGGTTGAGACGGATCTCTCTACCCTCTAGAGGAGGGTCCGCAAGAACGAGAGAAAAGGGGGATGGCGATCGGCGCCAGCGACGACGTGAGCCATCGGGAGCTTCCTGCGAGACGAATCGTCGTCCTGGGGAATCGCGCGACGATGGGACGACGGCAGCCGCAAACTTGCCTTTCCGCCTGTATCGATTTTCGCGCTAATAAAGTTTGGTATAGGTGTGCGAAAGTTGCGCAAAAGCTCCTCTCCCCCTTCCCCCTCCCCGCGCGCAAAGTTACTTCGTAAACTCCGCGAACCCCGTTGGCTCTCGATCCGCGCGCGTATGAATTTAGATCAGCGGTTAATTTTTCGGCCTCATCTCTCGCGGAGAATGAATAACGATCGGGCGCGCTATTTTATTACAACGTCTCGCCGACGAATCTCTCTCTCGCGCGCGAGAGAAAGAGAGAGGGGGAGAGAGAGAAAGAGTTGCCGCGAGAGTCGCGCGCGGCGCGACTTTAATGAAAGCCATTGTTCGACTCGTTTCAACTTTAAGCTCGAAAATTCCCCCGTGGATTTGCAACTGCTTGAATTTAAACTAGCGCGTAACTCCATTCCCGCGAACTCTCCTCCATCTATCCATCTCTTTCTCGCCGGCTATCGGTTCTTTCGACCAATTAGACGCGCGTCTCTTTAATACGGGGGGGGGGGGGGGGGGGGGGAGAGAAGGTTTTGCGCCTTGCGAAAAGTTCGGCAGCGCAAACAGAGCGGGGAATCCACGTCGCTTGTACACGCGGAATCGTTTGACTCGCGTAGCAAACAGCATGTTTTTCCGATCCGTTCTCCCAACGTTAGATTTTCCCTCTGTCACGTAACAATCGTGTCACGGCGAATTGCCGCTCCGAGATTTTTATTTATTTCGAAATTTTGCGCGCGTTTTATATTATAATCACGACGTGTGTTGGTCTCATTTCATAAAAGTCAACAAAACATTTTCCGACTATAATCGCGACGAGAGCGAACAATGCGCGCTCCTCTATATACGTGATAAAATAAAATAACCCTTTATCGCTCCGTGTGAACTTTGAAGTCACGTATCGACATATCGATTTTGTTTTAGTCTAATTTCATTTTCAGTGGCGTACGCATCTTGTTTCCGTCACACCTCTCTTTCGTAATTTCGTGGAAATGTTGTTTATCGCGAAACAAATAAATGAAAAAAAATAAAATCTTTCAACATTAAATTCATCGTTGATTTATATCTGGAGGTTGGCATTTTTGCTGGTTTCACGTAAATGTTTGTTTTTATATTCGCGCAAAAAATTCGAGTTAGAAGGGGTTAATATAGTGATGCGAAAGAAGGATTTAGTGTAAAATATTATACGCAAAGAGATATTAAAAGATTTCCGATACAAGTGCTCTCGCTTAAGATTTCCCCCCGATCTCGATTGCGGCTCCTGGATACCCGTTTTCGATCTTATCCGCGCGAGAATCGATTTTCGAAAATCGCCGGACGATCGCGAACGTAAATTTTGAATCGACACGAAATATATTTTGTCTCGGCGAGATGTCAATGTACGTTACAAAAGATTTCAAAATATAACACAACAAATAAAAGTCGGTCTTTCCCCACGTATAGGTACATAAAAGCTTGCTAAAGAACAGCTTGCACACGTCTCTTAACTTTATTTTCTTATTCGCGAAGGGGGTCTACGTCTTTTTCCTTTCTCGCGCGTTTTTTTTTTTTTTTTTTTTCAATGACGGAGTTATTAAATTCCTTTCAATAGTCCTTTTCGCGTGAATGAACATTATCGAAGATTTATCCCGCACCTCTCTTCTCCCCATTGAGACGCGCCGCTGCGCCCGTGTGTATCGATTCCCGACAATGGAGCGCGCGCGCTCCGGATTCGTTCCGAGATTATACGTTCGAAATAACAGCGGCGCGCGAACCTACCACCCTGTCGCTCGCGCGTTCTTGTACAAATGCAGATTGTACAAAATTGCGCCCCGCCGCGCCCGCGCGCGAAAAAGATTTCGCGCCGAATTATATTTTGTTGTTGCGTGATCGCGTTGAAAAACTGCGTGTTGGTGAGCGGCGCGGCCGCAGAAATCCTTGTGTATAAAATATTGCTTAATACATCGGCGCGGCCGTAATGCCGGGGAATAACCATAGAAGAGTTGACAAATGGTCGCGCGCGGCCGCAATTTATCAATATCAGAAGTGGACAAACTTTTATCGGGACTTGTTGGTGCGTTCGAACGCGCTCGACGACGAATAAATGCCAAAACCGGACCGGGTGTGTTGATATTCGACGCGACTCGACGTACTTTTCGAGAAAGGGGGGGGGGGGGGGGGGGAGAAACGTGAAAGCGGAAACTTTTTCGGAGCGTGAAAGCGGAAGTATAATAAATGACGCGTTGCAACCCTCTCCCCGGAGGATTAACCTCCACCCGGAAGGGGTGGGGAGGATGGGGAAGAAGAGGCGATGGTGTAACGTGGCGGTGTGCACGTGTCAAAAGTAATGGTCGGCGTCTGTCAAACGGCCACGGTGTCGAACGTCGCGCGTTTAAAACGAACGGATTGAATAAACGGCGACGGCCACGTCTATCTCGTGATTTTAAGCGTCACTCAATGCCGCACAGCCGTGACAATACACACCATCCGCGCTTTCGAACCGACGCCGTTGCATTTCTACGGCAACACCCACAACGCGTTTTCTCCGGTGGAAAAATATGTATTTTCAATTCGCGCGATGTCGATCGCAAGAACGGATGAGATTTCATGTTTATAGAAATTTTCCCCGTTTGAATCGCGAGCGCGAAATATATTACGTGCGTGAGTACGTAAGAGCTCGACAAAGTAACGAGGCAACACTTTTACTCTTCGGTGGAACGAGAGAGAAATGTTAACTTCCGGTCGCCAGTTTCAAAAAAAAGTTTGTTTCGAGTTCGCAATCGACAGACTGCGGAGCATTAATTTCGCGATTCAAACGCAGAACCGATATTTTTTTTTTTAAAGCGTTAGATCGAGCTAGAAGAAGTGCGCGTATGATGTTTCACAATTGGCTCGCACGCCGCGGCGGGATGAGAGGAAGGGAGGAGAGGAGCGTGGAGTATAAAGTGTCAACGGCACCGATGATGATCGCGCGATTAATGAGCGAAATGAGTGTCACGCATGATGGCGAGGCGGATTGGCAGTAACTGGACCGACCGACCACCGGCCATACGCGATGGCAGGGAGTAGTCGGATAGACGACCACATGTTTCCCGATATGGAAGCCGCTGATTCGACACAATCTGTTACCGCATTTTAGACTTTTACGGTCTCGCCGCAATTATTAATCGAAGCTCCGATCGTCATAAATCGTGTAATTAAAATCAAAACAACTAACATGGATCGCCCGGTGAGAAGTGTCGTTGTGTACATTTTGTTTAATTAAATTGAAGTGAATCCGAAGGAGGCTGAACATTCACCGATGCGAAGTTGAAGGGTTTGAAAAAACTGCAGAAAATAAACAGATCGAAACGTTTCAATGCGGCGAAGTCTTTCACCTTCGGTAAACGTTCAGCCTCTTAGATTTATTTTAATTTTTGTAATTGCGGATGTACATTGAAGCTTGTTGTGTTTGCAATTGTTTTATTTATTGCGAGAGGAGGAACACACGTCGCTTGATCGTAAATCAATTTCGTCAGTGCGTCTTGTGCGTGTTTCGCCTCCGATTGCGCCGACTTGTGACTAATCTTGGCAAGTGTGCGCGAGTGAAACTCGAGAGAGAGAGAGAAAGGGGAGCGAGCGCATTGAGAGCGATTGATTGACTCGTCTCAAACGTTTCGCAATGTGTGTTTGCGAGTTCCCGCGCATATCGAGTGATCTTGGCGCGAGTCGTACCGGAAGGAAGCGCCTTGTCCCCGAGCTACGGAGCGTCTCGGTTTCCAATTAAGATCTGATTACGGTAAATACCGGCAATGTGACGAGAGCAATCCCGGTATTTCGGCAGCATTCGAGAAGCGAGAAGATCGTCGCAGTTACGCGGTCGCGTTAGCGATGCGTTCGGTGTTTACTTTGTTTGCGCGTGTTTGTTCGCGTATCATCGATACGTCTTCGCAATTAATGCCGCTTGAGCGCGAATAACAATGTGACGTTTAACCGGACCGACGTCTTTGTGTGCGCAACGCGAAATAAACAAAAACTGATAATAAAACAGTTCGCGTGCAATTTTTATTTTTTTTGGGGGAGGGCGACGTCTTTGCGTCGTGTCGCGCGAAGAAATTTCCCCAACGACGCAATCGCGTCACGTATAGACGCGCGAATTAACGTAAACTGACGAAAAACGAGCGTATAACTTTATCTTGCGCGTATTTCGAACACAGCTACCGGTGTGTCTCGTTTCGACAGAGAACCTCATACAGCGCGTACAGCTTTGAATTTTGTTCATCGCCCTCTTCCCCCCCTCACCCAGTTCCCTTTGATCCCCGCGCCACGCAACGACGGCGTAACGAAGGAATTAACCCAACTTAACGCGAAATTGACAAAGGCGCGCGCGGGCTCGAACTATTATCGAGAGCCGCGGCCGATCCGATCTCTTTAACGCTTTATCGCGCATTAAATCCGATAGCAGTATCAATCACGTTTCCTCTCTCTCTCTACTCTCATCTCGGTGCGATTCGATCGCCGCCGCGCCGTTACAAAGCGACACGATTCGCGAATATATTCGACATTCTCCCGACGCAGAGCGTATTTTCCCCGGCGTATACGGGGGGGAATAGTAGTATATGGGTTAATCGATTTTCCGAACAACACCATGTACGTATTCTATCGCAAAAACGCGTCCCATAACGCGCGGCGCTTTTTTTTTTTTTTTTTTTATATTTTCATTTTTATTCCGATCGCCGATGATAAAATGTATATCTACCGAAAGAGATTCGAGCCATCGCGGCCATTTAATAGTCCGGACCGTTTAAATTCGTTCGTTTTAACAGACGCGGCCGAACTTCGCGATACGGTTAGGCTGAAAACGGCATAAATTTAAAAACAAAGTTAATTGCGATACACTTCGCTTTCTTTTTGTTATTTGTATAATCTACTTTGTATGTTGCAATCAACTTTTTTTCATTACATATCGCGCGAAAAATACAAACAGAGAAGATTCTGACATCGCAAATATATGTCCCTCGTTTTTTTCTTTTTTTTTTTTTTTTCCTATTTTCGGTAGTTCGATACCAATATTTTATGAGTGATATTTTCGAATTTGCGATAATATCGAAGTCCAGTCGCGCGCGCGGTGCACGTCGCATGTAACCAAAATTTACAACGACTGCCGTCGCGTGTATTCTCTCATTAAAAACCTCGAGGGGGAAAAATTGCGAGAATAATTGCGCCGTAACGTGAGGCAAAAATAAATTTTATTGTTTTTTGCGGGGTCACCGGGGGGTCTCGGCGCGCGCGAAAAACCTCGTTGCGCACCTCACCTTCAGAATTGATACTCGACGTTGGATCGACGCGAGTAATAGCATTTGCATGCGCCACGCGAGCGCCGCGCGTGAACGAGAAAACGTAACTAAATTACAAAGTTTATGCTTCCTGCATTTTCCAGGACGCGCGGGACAAATTGCTACGCCAAAACGTGTTACCGCCTCGCGAAAGTGAATTAACATTTTCGGACTTTTCTTGTCTTCCTAACCGTGCGCGCGCGCGCTCGCGGTTGCGCGGCATTTTGCGGCACCCGCAAGCGATTACTCTATCCTCGAAGGAAACGGCGATGCGCGAAATTTCTATTTTACAAAATTTACATTTTTTTTTTTTTTAAGGAACGATCTTGTTACTTCACAATTTTTTTGTTTTCGTTTGCGACGCGTTCGCGAAAAGCTCGGGATTTGAAGAAAACCACATTCAAATCGAATTTGCGCAGATTTCTGAATAAAAAAAAAAAAAATCAGAATTACGAAGATATTTTCTTGATCCGAAAGGGGCGCGTAAGATCGTGTCGCGCGCGCGCGCGGAAATCTATCGCGCCTGGGAATCATCACGTGGCGATGTTTCCTCTCTCGCGAGTATTTAACCGGGGGCCGGAGTCGTTTGCATGCATCGCTAAAATTGATACCCCGACAGTGTGCAATTTACGCAGATACATATTCGCTTAACGTATCGGCTAATGATACGCTCGCGCACGCACACACACGCGATATAAACGGCGCGCGTTTTCTAGAAATACAATTATAATAAGCATTTAAATGCGTGCGACTCGCGCATGTAATTTTCGCAAGTTTGATTGCCTCTCATCGATTCAGTTTACATCATTCGCGCAACAAAAAATCTAATATATACACACATATAAAATTTACGGCAAACAGAACGGGAAGAAATACACGCGAATGTTCGCGATGTTTAATTGATCGAAGATCGCGCGTCTCGCACGTTATATTCGCCAGAAAATATCAGAGAAAACCGCTGTGTTGCGCGTTTACATTTGTTTATACACGACCAGCTGTATTCATTACCGTTTTATATACACACACACACGCGCGCGCGCGTGCGCGCATACAACACAACGCCACTCGACACAACCGTGCATCGGCGCGCGTATAAATTCCGCAAATATACGGTTCGGTACCTTATTCGCGAACCGATCGCCGAACAAATATTAATTAGTCTCTGTTTGTTGATATCCTGAGAAAAAAAATCGCGCAGTACACGCGTGTAACCGCGCGCGAGCGACTGCCTGTCTTTCTCCAAACAGCATTCGCGACGTCCGAGCCGGCTCTCGGCCATTTGCTCTCGCATTTCCCTGGACGGGGGATTACCCACCTGCTATATGGCTCTATACATGTATACGCCCCTTAGCGCCAGGTAATGATCCGTACGCCTGCATATATACACCCAAGCATAATACGTACACAAATGGAGAGAGATAGAGATGGAGATAGAGAGCGCACTATGCATTTGCCGATGAGCGGCCCGGGTTGATCCATATCTATCACGCGATAGATAGCCCCCAGACTCTGCTATTCGATTCAAAAGCCGACTAATTACGCGCAAGACATCTGTAACGCGTCACGTGGTAATTTCATTTGCGTTCAATTTGCGAAATTAATTTTTTTTCCCCGAGCGAGAGCGATGAGAGATACAAGAAAAAAATTAGATCTTCTTACGTCGTACCGAGAGGAAGCTCGAGCGAAGAGAAAGAGAGAGTCGGCGAAAGACGTCTTTTTTACTTTTCCTGCCTTTTTGATTCCTGTTTTCCTAAAGACTCTGTGCCTATTTGCGCAGAGAAAACAGTAGGAAAAGTCCGGTGCTCGCGCGCTATTCGCCGTGACTTGGCTTGTGCAAATTTAAGGCAAGAGCTAACAAACGAGGAGAGAGATTCCTTTCTCCTTTCCTTCCTTCTCCCTCCTTTCCCTTCCTCTTCCCCCCGATTACGTTGTCGCGGCCGGAACAAGCGCGACGATGCGATCGCTTAAATTGGGCCGCGCGCGCGTGTATGTACACGCGCCGCGCGGACACGCCGGATACCGGGATCGCGATATGTGTGCAGGTGCCCAGATAAGACGGTGTGGGAAACGTTCACGTGACACGCCCAGATAATGCCGTTATTGCCGGTGTTCTTGTCGCCTCTCTCCTCCTCGCTGCTGTGCACAGACGCCGAGAGAATCGGAGTTCCTCGGCAATTCGATTCGAAATTAGCTCGCACACGAAACACACATTCCCGATATTCCGCGACGGTGTGTGTGAGTGTGCGTGTGCGTGTGTGTGTGTGTGTGTAACGTGTGTCTAGCTTGGGCTGTTTCTTTCGTCGCGAGATTGTTGCTAATCTCGTAAGGACGAAATTCTCGCCAACGTTCGATTTTGCTGACGCGTGCAAAAAAAATTAGCGGAAGGAATTTTCGCGTCGGAAATTCATCACCTCTCGATCTCTTTAGTGGACTTTTATCACGAATTAAAATCTACTGAGGGATCTGCACTCGCGTATTTTTTTTTTTTTTGTATTTTATTCGCGGAAGTGGCGCGCTTTTACTTTTCTCTCTCTCTCTCTTTCTTTTTTTACTGTTCTTCGACAAATACACGGGGTAGGTTTTATTTGTCAGATGAGTGAGAATCGCGCGCTGTATTGGAGAATCACACCTTCAACACACGTGCGAAACAGTAGTTTTGAACTGAAATATTGGTCAAGCCGCACATATTCTTCTCGGTCTGGTAAGTTGATTCGCAACGCCACGTTCTCCACGTGTGCGTGCGCGTGTGTGTGTGTGTGTGTATCTCATGAATATAAACGAATATTGCCGAGCTTTGTGAAAACATCGATCTAAAATGGAATTTTGCGAAGTGATTCTATAGACGCTATCAAAATTTAATTTCCGGCGGACGGGGAGGGAGGGCGGAGAGAAGTACAGCGCGCGCGCGCGGAAGAGAGAGAAAAATTTCCGCACATCCGTACGTGGGAAATTGTCACGTGCGGAAGCGGATGTGAGGCCGTTATTGTCGACCTTGTTATCGCCACCTTCGAATACGGTAAATTCATGCGCGCGAGCTGCCAGTCAATGTACTCGCCGCGCGCCTCGAAATTATCCCGCAGCGCGGGACGTCTCTCTCTCGCTCTCTCTCTACTTCTGCTTGTGAGCGATCCAAAACCGCGCACATGACAGTCCGGGGTTCCTTCGTCAAAATAATTGGAAATCCGAGGCCGAACGGCGGACGACGGCGATCGCAGCGATACGTGAAATGAACAGCCGACCATACGTCGCTCTTGCATTTTAAACAAAAACCGTAACGAATGCTGTAATCGGCTTTGTTAAAAGCTGGCACACGCGCGTTCTATTTCTATCAATCAAATTTCTTGGCTGTGCGCGTATTAACGTATTAATAAAAAAAAAAAAAAAAAAAAAAAAGACAAAACAAACACAATATCTCTCGAATACGCAAAATATAAATATGGAGCGTCGTTATTTTTTTCGTTTGACGCGGAAACACTCCGCGACAAACAAACGAGACATTTTATTTCTGTGCGTGGCTGAAGACATCAATGTGTGTCGCTATCGGACGCCGGTGATCTGCAAATCCGCGTGACTTCATTAATTATCGTCGCAGATTGTATCGCGCGCGCGCGCGCGCATCGTTTGTTAATCTTCAAAACGCGAGCTCTTTTGTAACAAGTGATTACTCACTTAGACTTTATCGGGAGTTCCTGTTCCTCGTTGACTGCGCGACATTACAAGTTCTCTCGTTTTTTTTTTTTTTTTTTTTTTTTGCAGAGGAAATATTTTCTCTCCTCTCTACGTGCGCGCGCGTCTGTGACAATCAAACAATAAAAACCAGATAACGAGAAAGATGTGTCAAAAGTGCGTCGCGGGAAGTTATAAACAATAAACTCGCGCCATATTTCACATCCGATATCTCGGCGAGAAATTTGTGTTGGACAAATTAGAACCGATGTGTGTGTGTGCCCGGAAAATAATGAACAGGTCGCGCGCAGCCACTATTGACACTCTGCGTTCATTTACATCGTAATGATGCCAAAGTGTCAGCGTTGTCAGGCGCACGATAATACGCGCGGCGTCCAAGAGCGACGACGAGAATGTGCAAGCCGACCGAAAATGGGAACAATCGTCGGCGCGGGGAGGTGACGGGCGAGCAGGGGACGACGAGAGCGATTTCGCGGTCGGCTAAACAAATTATCGTATTTCGATAACGAGGCCACTCATAAAGTGGCGGCGCCCAACCCTCCCCGTTTTCTCCCGGACCGATCGCCTGGCCCGCGTGTATACACACCGAGAGAGGACCGACCGAAACCGCGCGAGCGGCAACAACCGTCTCGAGCCGGTGATATAAGACGATTCGCTGACGCCGGTAATAGCGCGGTCGATCGTAACCGGAGAGTAATTATTCTCCACCACACGAGAGAGGAAGAGAGAGAGAGACAGAGAGAGGAATTGCACCGAGCTGCGATTTTATATCGACGGGAGGATCGTCGTTATTCCGCTACTGATTGCGCTCGTAAAACGTAAGTCTCGGTCGCGCTAATTGGTATATACCTTCCTATATCTTACGCGTTTTTCTTCGTTGAATTTATTTAATGAGGTTTAAGGAAGTTCAATTAAACGGAAATAACGATTTCCCGAGCGGAATACGCTGTTGAAATTAGCGGAATTTTAAGGGATTAACCGAGGGTGAATACGAGAGAAAGAGAGAGAGATAGATAGATAGATAGATAGATAGGTGCTTTATTTATATTGCGCTCTGGGAAGCCCCCTCAAGCGCATTGACAAAGATA
>QVNV01005015.1:0-22463 GCA_014825455.1 Pseudomyrmex pallidus | reverse complement strand
AATGATTTTTCTACTATTCATATATTTTTTCGTGTTATAATATTAATACAAAATCGTAATATTAAGCGCAACTTTTTATAAAAAAAGAAAAAAAATTATGGCAAAAACGAAACTAATCACTCTATGACCACGAAGCAAAACGCGTACGTCGCACATTCAGCGTGCACGTTTGTTTGTTCGCGGCGCGAAGCTTACTTTACTCTTGTCGTCGCAAACTACCGACGCCGAACCGATTTTTTCTAGCGATTTCATTGTTGACGGTCGTAATTTCCAGTCTATACTTTATATGTCTATGCTTCTAATATGCGTTTGGAGAATTACTCGGACGTTTGCGGGGACCTGTGTGTGTGAATACGTTGACTTACAACTTACTATTCGGGATTAACATATTATCTCCCGTCTCAAAGGGCTTTTCATGTCATTAGGTAAGACGTATCTGTAGTAACAATGATTGTTGTGCTTAAGGTCCCGGCCTCGGGCTGCGCCCGTTCTGGTTCTCTCCGCTATTTCGCTTTTGGAGCTGATGCATAATACATGGATGATTTAATTTAATGTAATATATCGAAACACGAGCGATGTTACGCAAACGCGCGATTCTGATGCGCGTTTCAAGCAAAATTATGTAAGAATTCGAACATTTGAGCAATCCTCGTCGATCAACATAGCTAAAGTCAGTTGTAGCTAAAGTAAAAAAAAAAGGTAAATAAGAGACAACAACAGGATTCATACATTTTATTTTTTAATAGTTTATTAGTTTCATTAATGATATATTGAAAAAAAAAATGCATTTGCGAAGAAAAACCGAATTGTGAAAACACGTGAAAACTAAATAATTTTTTCTAAAAATATTTTTCAGTTTCAAATTTTTTAATAATACATATCTTAGGTAGACGCAAACCATATTATACATAAAAATATATTTTTTTTACTAAGTTAAAATTTAAAAATTTTTTTCTTCCATTTTGCGTGTGCGACAATTTTTTTAACGGCACGTGAGAAACCATGTGTTATTCTGTCTCTTGGTTTGCTTTGAAAAAAAAAATACAAACAAAACACGCATACCGGTGATTAGCGTAGGAAACAGCCGTGTTCCCATTTTGTAAAGGTTCGTGTTATTAAAGTCGTCTCACTGTGTTGCCCGACAACTTACTCAGCCAATAACATGTAGATTAGATCGGGAGGTACCTACGTCCGGAGTTCCGGCGACATTATCATCTTTATCGCGCGAGACAAAGAACGCGGAATATCGTCCTTCGCATCGGTAAACGCGCGAAGGCATTTTCTTTTCTCCCTCTTTCTCGCCGATCACGCTCCATTTCGTTCGCGTGCCAAGAGCAGTTTACACGGTCGTGCTCCCGGATTCGTACGGATGCTTCACTCGCTCGAGGCACGTCTGAATGACATTTAGCAATCGCGCGTGGGAAGCGTTTCATTGTCACGCGAGTACATCTATAAATATGTGAGAAAACCTCTGACGTAACCGGGTTAACGAACGCGCTCCAAATAACTTGCGAAAGTCTTTTTCGTTGTTGCGCGAATTCGAAAAGAGCTCCGAGGAGGAAAACAACAACAACCAGAACGATGATTAGCGACAGAATCTCGCGTAATAAAATTTACTTCGTTATGAGAAAAATATTTTTGATACGACGCAGTAGTCGAGTTCACCTTGCGCATATTAAAGAATTTTTTCTCTTTTTTTTCCACGCAAAATTCTTTTCTTTCTAAACAAGTTTATTGGTGAATTGTTCGCGTGCACGATAATTAATCAGCCGAAGAATTGACGCAATCTGGTTGCGAGAAAAAAAATCATTTATCATTATCTATCATCTATTAAGCATTATGTACACATTTCGTGCGGTTATGACATTTTTTTTTAACTGAGCACATAGTCGTTAGGTTTGCGATGGAATTGCGCGCAATGCTAATCACGAGATATCAATCGTTGATCCTCTTTAGCATATGTCATGAATAAATTACGCGTAAATCGTCGAAACTGCGAATCCAATTAAACTGTGTGCGTATCATTCCCGAATATGTTTGATAAGGAAAACTCCCCGCGTTCTCGTCGAGGAAAGAAAAATTTTTCCTCAACAGCAAAAAAACCACGCACGGAGGAAGACCGCGCGCTTTGCGTCATGTCGTCATATTATTGCCGCCGCAGTCTCAGACGGAAAGATGACGTCGTTCGGAGACCTCGTCTCGAGTATCTCTAAGGTTCGCCGTTATACGTTCCGACGTGGCACTTTACTAATTACGGCGAATCAAAAGCAGCTGGAGAGATGCCGATGACACGGCTATAAATTTACTGCGACGACGTCTCTCGCGCCAAACTTATTCCCCGATATATTACTCCCCATTACCTATAAGACGATACACGTCCGAGTAGTTTCTGATACGAAATAATACGATACGAGAAATTGCGTACGTTGTGTTGAAAACGCAAGCTCGCGCGATAATAAAAATTAATAATTCGCGAGAACACCAATGTGCAATTACCGGTCAGATTTTAGCCGCGAGAAAAAAACCGGCGGAAAGTAGGTCGTTTGAGAGCTTTAAATTGTTTACAAACATAATTTTCATTAGTTTTTATTCCCATGTTCGTATGGGACTTTTATAAAGTAATATAAAAGTGGAAAAATTGTACTTTTCATTACATTAAACAGTTAATTAGAATGTTGTTGTATTCTTTAATTATTACGTTGTAATTGTGCGAATATAAGATCGTGACGTATAATGAAGCGAAAGCTTTCGACGAAACGCAATATATCTCGACGGTGGGCAACGGCGTTAATGAAATCGCCTAAGTAACGACCGTGCATAACGCATCCTACTCGGTGTATAAAGTGTGATCCTCGGGATCTTTACTGTTATGCAAATCAGGAACGACGCGAACGGCGGGGAAGGACCGACCGAGGGGGATTCACGAAAGCGTTACGCGACTCCGGTCCCGGTAACCCCCTAATTTTAATTAAGATCGCTATCAATTCCGCCCATTCTCACCGCGGCGGCTTCTTGTTTCCTCGCTCGTTTCACTAACCCACTTTGACGGTTTCTTTGTTGCGATTTTCGCGCGCTCTCCGACGCGCAAGGACATCGAGGAGTGTATTACCGAAATGTTGTGACGTAAAAGCCACTTTATTTTCGACACACGAGAGAGGATATATGTTTTTTTTCTTTTTTTTTCTTTTTTTTGCATTAAACGCAGATAAGCGTGAAATTTGCGCGGGTTTAATTCACTGTGGATGTTTTGCATATTCGCAACATCCTTCGGGGATGTTCACACACTCATTTTTCGGATTTATTTATTCGCAGCGAGTTGCAAAAAGCTATGATGAAATAGCGGACAACGTGAACAAGAATTTTTTCATATCTGATATTTTTGAAATTTATTTAACCGGTTTTTATAAAAGTACTTTCATATACATCATGTAATTTTTCTACATAAAAAAAAATTTAAAATATTTATTTTTTGCCTGTTTTGCACACCATATGGTTTTGTTTTATCTCTGAGCTTGAATATTTTTTCTAATACTCTTTGTCATATTCGCAATTTTTGTAAAAAACAAATACAGGATTCTTTTTTACTGGATAAAGCTCACTAAACTGTACTATTAATCGTGCGCTTGGTGAAAAATATATATATACATATATATATATATATATTTAAGCCACAGAGCTCAGGATCGAGGCACATGATTAAGACATTTCTTTCTTCGTGCTTCTTATTTGCCACTCATCTTCTCAATGTTGATATCTCACGGTCGAGAACGACGTTTTCGATTAAACGGGAAGGATCTCTGTCCCGAATCGATCGAGATTGTGTCCTTTTCATTCTGTTGCCGAGTCCCGGCGCACAATCCGGTTCCCAGTCGCATCCCAAACAAATATCAGGAGCAGCCAATATTGATTCTGTCGTTCCTGCTTTTCTGCTTTCGGCTTTCCTTCGTCGTCACACATTTCCTGCAACAATGGCTCTGTTCCGAGAGGAAGAATTTATGTTCGCGTAATAAAACGTTTTAAAGGCTTAATCCATGTCTCTCTTTCTCTCCCGGATATCTATGCGGTTTGAGCTACTGAATGTTCTCCCGGAGATTTGTACAGCTCTTTAAATTCTAGGTTTATTGTTTCCACCTCAGGAGAATTGTAAGATTACGGAGCCAGTTACGTTATTGAGAAAAGTAGTTATGACTTCGAAATTTTATGGAGCGAAATATATATATGTGTATGAAAAGATTTTCCCCGAAGACTCCGCCGCGAGAGAGAACTTTTAATTGGACAAATATTTCGCTAACAAATAACCCAATTTAAAACTTTTATTAAAACATCGATAATACGTTACATTTTTTTCCTTAATCCGCCTCACGGTTCATCCAAGATGATCCACGTTTCCGTAGCGAGTAAACTCCCTTGTTGAAAAAAAAAATCATTTACGTAACAAAAAACTACGCAATTTCATATGCAGCAGTTGTTTTTCCGATTGCATCGCATTATCAGTCTCGGAGGAAATGAAAAAAGTCATTCCGTCGCGGGGAAATTATACAACAAAGTAAAACATTTCGCCGGATATATAAGAGACGAATCCGCTGACGTCGCGAATATATCCGGTTGCGACGGAGGCTCGATTTCAATTTTCCGCCCTTCGGACGCAGGCTGCAGCAGGTTGCAGCCTGCACCGTTGCGCGACTGCGATCGGCAGATCGCGTATATGCTGCGGCGAAATGTACCGGGACAATATTCCGCGAGTCTGGTCCTTCCCCTAATGGCTAATAAACCAACCCTCTCTCTGTCTCTGTCTCTCTCTTTCTCTCTCTCTCTCTCTCTTTCTATTCAACCTATTCTAATATTGTCTCCCTTCGCCCGCACTGCCTCTCTCATCTACACGAACACTTGTCTCTAGTGGATATTCGGGACGGGATAGGCTAGCAGCCAATATCGAAGCGTTCTCCTGATAGTCGTAACCGGCGTCGTTCAGTTTCCGAACGCTGTCTCTTGTACTCGCTTTCGTTATCATTTTACGCGCGCTACACTGCGCGACATCCGCTTCGTTGTCTGCAATGAGACGAGCGTTACTCCGATATGGCGCTCTCTCTCTCTTTCTCTCTCTCTTGCCGAGCGCAATGTCGTACACAAACATTTACAGGACTTAATAAAAACCGGAATGAGAAAGCAATGTACGTGAAACAGGTCACGAACAAATGTCGATAATAATTTTTTTTCTTTTGTTTTTTTATCAGTAAATAGCAATTGAGGCGGCGAAACGAAATTGTTTCGAATGTGAAACGAACAGTTTCAACTGTTCGTCCTATATAGAATTTTTTATAAGATACATTGTTTCCGTAATAACACGTTCTTTTTAAAACAAGAGAAATTTCGTCGGATAAAAATCTCGACGGTGAAAGAGCGCGTGTGTTGCGAGACTTGAGAAATACGTTGAGAGATCGCTTTCTTCCGATAAAAGATTCCGCCGATTGTTTTAATGTACATATATACCCCACTCGAGCAAGGCAGAGATATTACAATGACAGACAGAGACGCGCTCGGTTGCTGATAACGAGTATCGGGAATACGGCGCGTAACACTTCCCGAATACAAATTGACAATCAAACGAACATTGTACTGCGCCGACACTCCGACGAACCGACTTCTGAGAAGTTCTCGCTCTCGCTTCGTTCACGCCGACATTCGTCTTCGCTGAATATTCACCCCGCTGTCGGAAGCTAATATTGAACTTCCTGATAACTGCATTCCACATCAAATACCCGAGCTTCTTGGCCGGCTAATTAACCAAAAATAATTCGGACGTTGTTTGAATTCCGTCGCGTTCTTATCTGACAGCTGCACATTCTGCGATCGAAAGTATATGCTCTCTCGAAATATTTGCCGGACGTCTTTTCAAAGACGGCGCCGTTGTTGTATAACAATGAAAAGTCACAGATTGCGATGTAAAAAGATCAATTTTGAATAATTAATTACAAACGTTTGACAAGTAACGGAATAAAGCGAAAAATTCTAGGCAGATAGATATTTGCAGAATTCACGGTTTTCGAATCGGCGATGATTTTAATCAATTTGTTTTTTGAAAAATTAAAATACGTTCGATTTAAAGTGACAGCGAAATTCACTCGGGCCGCGGAATGTTTACTATCTCTTCGTTCGAAAACATTTTCTTGTGTCGCTGTAGTCGAAACCGATAGTAAATCTCGCGGCATTACGGTACGATGCACCTTTTACTTGCTCTCGCGCAGAGAAACGCTCTGTGGAAGTTTCAAAATCCTCGTTCTTGTTCCATCTGGTGTTCCGTTTGCGATCGAAAGGCCGGTAAACCAGCTTATCTTTCACAGACTAGACTCGACTGTATATGTATTTCCTGTGTCCGGCCGTCCAGTTTCGTGTGGTTTTCCGTGCGCCCCTGCGCTGCTTTCAGATTCACCAGTATGTACTTTAAAACGAGAGACATCGTCGCACGCGGACGATACATTTGTATTCTTAATTCAAGCGAGAAATTTACATTTAGTCGTAAAATGTTAAATAAATTGCAAATCAAGCCGAGGCAACAGCGTGCTTTAATCAGCGAGATTTATATCCAGCTCGAGAGTACACTCGTATATGCGCTAGATATAAATAATAAAAATTATAACAAATTTGACAACATATTTCAATCTCATATAGTATCAAACCAGCGAATATTCACGTGAGCCAGTGTGCTAGGTGTTCGTGCAAAATATATTTATAATTTCAAAAATTTATCTAAGGTGGTTGACTTGGTTTGCATCACATATAGATGAAATATCCAATTTACCCTTTTCTCATGGGAATAAAAAAATCCATTGGGGAGAAACATCTTGGCCAGAAGTCGAGTCCGGATTTTTCGCATTCCGTGCAGAATAATAAAGAAAAATGGTATTTGCATATAAATTTTATATTAAAAAAATATTCACGTTACGTTATTCGAATTGTTGTACTTGTCAGACGCACGCGTTTCTTTTTCCGACACTTTCCTGAATGTTTTTTTTTTTTTATTTTTATTGTTTCGATCATCTTTAGAAAAGTGGTCTGTGCGGCTTGTACGTGCATATATATTGAATCGTAAAGTTTCCGTGGCGCAGCTTTCGAGTTTCCTCTACGAATCCGGTCTCGGACAATTGGCTGGCCTACTTCATTTTCCTGCTACAGCAGGTGCCGCCCGGGGAAATCCTTTCGGTATTTTCGGGAGGGATCGAAGTCTCGTCGACGCGCACTTCCACCAACGACAATTTTCTCCGTCACATCGCTCTTTTCTCTCCCTACTTTTCTCACCCCGCGCATTTCTTCCTTCTCCATTCCGCTCACTCGCTGGTTTATGCTTCTTGTTTGACTATGACGTACGCTCGGATTCGCGCTCCGGAATGGAATTGTTCCCGGGTCTTGAGAAATGTTTTTGATAGAGGGTATACGAGAGGTTTCTCTCCCGTTCTCTCTCTCTCGGCCGATGAAAGAAGTTACCAAATGTCGCCATCGAACGGCGGCGAGAACATTTCTTTTCACCCGTCACATGTCGCGTGAAACGTACACGCCATTACGTCGCGTTCGCGTTAGATTTGTATTTGTAGTTGCAAGTGAAATGTCCGATTTTTCGAATAACTTCACATTTCGGGAATATTTTTTACGATGCCAGAGAGTTCATAACTTTATATTGGAACCGCCACGATTTTACGATTTTTCGTGAGTTTACGAGAGGAGTACATATGTTTTGAACAAGTGTCGCAAAAATTTGCACAACGAGCTTTTTTAATAACGACAGTCCAATTTTTTTTTAGATTTGACAGTTGTTCTGTAAAAAAAATTGATTTTAACGTGATAAAAAAAAAAAAAAAAAATAAAATAAAATAAAAACAATAGCAAGTAGCGCGATGTTCTATCTCGTCGGATCTCTTCTCTTGTTTTACCAAACTCTCTCTCTTTCTCTTTGAGCGTTCTTTCCTCGTAGACTATCGTTTTGTCTGGCAACTCTGTTTAGCGTCGATCTCCGGAGGCGATTTGCCCCGAGACGCGGAGTAAACTCTCGTTGTTCTCTATTGTCTCGTCGGATTTTCTTCAAAAGTTCTCTCGCCGCGTAACTTCGGGGGCGGAGGAGGTCCTTAACGATTTCACCGGATCGGAAGACGATGGCGAATTTAATGCGGGGATCTTTCGTCGCAGCTACCTCGTAGCTACGCTACGTGCCGCGTCGTGAAACCAAAGAGAAGCCGCGTGTTTTTGCGCGTCGTTTTGCCACGACTCGTTTGCATTTCATTGCAGTTTTATGCAGTCGCGGGAGTCGACCGTCTTCTCCGTACGTTTCTCTTCTTTTACGGGGAAAACTCTCTTCTCGTCTGCGGCTTCGACGTCGTTGGATGCCGCTCTATTGAATCAAAATTGATCCGGAAGTACCTCGAATTCGCATCTCGGAGCCCGAGATAAGCGCGGCCGATGGAAATCTCCTTTGTACGGGAGTAAAAATTACATTCGGCGAGTGGATATTTGCTATTAGAGATCGAACGAAGTTGTCATTCACAAGAATACGTTGTATGAGGATAAAAAGCCTAAATTGATCGGCGACACGCATTAATAAAAATTGCATATTACATGATACGTCTAGCAAAGTAGAAGAATATGCGGTGTTGTATTTTTGTAAGAATTATATTTCACATCTATAATTAAAACACACAATTTGGGGAGAAGTTAGCATCAATTTGAAGTACAATTGAATAATTAATTATATATTTCACAATCGTGGTTTAATAATAAACGACAAATTACTATAAGAGTGCGGGAATAAATCTAATTTATAAATTGTATTTATAAATTATATTATATAATTTATACATTGTATTTATAAATTATATTTGATAGCGCTTCTCAAAACAAGTAGTTGTTAATTACATACGAGTAAAATGAAACGTTAACTCGTGTATAACGCGCCCGCGAAAACAGAATTAATTCTTTAAATTAAATATCGCGCCGTGCCATCGTTGCGTTACATTCCGCATTATTTCCCCTCCAAGTATGCCGCGTTAATTTAAAATATTCGCCGCGAAATACAAGCGCGGAAGGAGCACGGAAAGAAAGATTCATTTGCACGAATTCGTTCGTAAAATCGTTAATCCGTGAAACACGCGCTCCACTCGCTCCACTCGCTTAAACGATTCCCGCGATAACGAGTTTTTCCATCCTCCTTCCGTCGTTTGTTTCGGCTTGTCTCGATTTACCAGTTTCTGCCGCCGTCTTCGGAGACTCTCGCAACCGGAAGCGTCGCGCTGCAGTTGTTCCTACCCCGTGTCTCGTTATTATCGTTCCTCGTTTCCTTCCTCCGCGCGCGCGCGCGCGCGTCCTCCGGTCCGAGAGGAGACCGCATTTGCATGGAGACGAGTCCCCGTTTGCTCCGCTGCAAGGAATCCTTTCAGGAAGGACGCCACGACGGGGATGAAGAAGTAAAAAGCACAGCGAGCGTTCGGTCGTGATCCGTGCGTAAATATTTTATTCGCGTTTGGATTCTTCATCCCCCGCGCGCATTTCTCTCGTCACGAATTTCACGATTTTGCGATCGAACAAATTCGGTGCAACAATAATACTGTGATATTTCGATCCAAAAAAAAAAAAAGAACATTTTATTTTTCTTGATCGTGAAACAATTATTTGCACAATCAACAGACATTCCATCATGGATATTCTGTCATATATATTGTGTCACTTTTGCAACAAAAAAAACCACATACATATATAAACGCGCGATGTGTATATCTCTCTACTGGAAATACATTACGTGTGAGATTCGGTGCTTAACTTTGGTTTCGCAATTTTCTCTCTCGAAAATAGATTGGCTTTTTGACCCTATTATTTTTTTCTGTCGATAAGGATTTAACACAGAATATTATTAAATATTTCCGCGGCACTCGACAATAGTATCAACTTTTCTATATCGCAGTGGATTTTCTATTTCAAGCGCGACGAGTATATTCCTCTTCTCCGCGTATAGACGTGTATATCAACTATGCATAGAGAGACAAGGTACCGAAATTAAACTACGCTGTAAGCTACAGCGTGAGAGAGTATATAGTATCAGCAAACGCTATTTTTAACGCGTTTTGCGCGTCCGTGAATTGTCATTTTGCATATAGATTTTTATATAAGTTACGTCTCTCTCTCTCTCTCTCTCTCTCTCTCTCTCTCTCTCTCGACGAAGGTGTGCGCGGAAGATCACTCGAGCGACGAATGATGAGACGCAATTTGGGAAGCTTTGTGAAACATCGATCAGGAGAAGAAAATTGCCGGCGCCGTGGATTTGCATATTCGAAATATGTCGTATGCATATGCAGCAGGATCAAATGCACTCTTGTTTCCGCGATGCACGTCATCCCCGTTCCGCCCACCCGCGCGTTTTCCGCGTTCGCGACCCGACCCGTTAAATTGCATGGACGCGGAAGGAAACCTATACCCTTTTGCCTGCACGCTTTACTGATATTAACTTTGCTTTATTTGTTATGAATATTCAGCGCTCGCGCGCGATAAGCAGTAATCAACTTTCAAATGCAATTTGCGCGGCTCTGCTCCACGTCCATCAAAATTATCACCACGTGACTAAATAAATGTTCGCGTTACGCGACTGTGAATAGACTGTTTGCTCGTTCTAGTAGATTTTAGCTTTTTTTTTTCTTCTAATGAGAGAGCAACGAACACGGTGTGCTCTTGGTTTGGAGCAATTCCGACACACACGCCGCACGTACGAGCAAACAGCGAGGAGGATGCTTCGTCCTCGTGCAACGACAGGGAAGACAAAGGCGGTAAAAGCAAAGAGATAGAGAGACGCGCCGGGAGAGTATCTGGAGGGCGGCGAGGATGTCTAACTAGGAAGGGAGTTGATTTTCAATACAGTCGGTGCTCAACCCCCTTGAGCGTATGATATCGATGCCAGGTAAACAAAAACAGAGACTCGTGGGAGTTTGGCGATAGGGTTGCGAGAGGGAGGATAGTCGATGGGAAAGACCGTCAGGGATGCTGTGTAGCTTGCGTCGACGGGTAGGAAAGTAAGAGACAGAGAGAGAGAGAGAGAGATAGGAAATGGAATAAGGGAGAGAGAAGTATAGAATACCGACAGTGGAGGAGTTGTCGACAACTAGAGTTGAGGATATGCCAGACACGTTTCCTCTTGGTACCACATCCACGCGCAAGCCTGTTTCTGGATAAATGTACAGAGTGTCGCGATATGAAAGCAGCGCGGTTGTTTTGCTTCCGCGTGGATTTTTCTTCGGAAACTCGGTGGAAGTGTATAGTGGCGGCGGTGAAGGAGGAAAGCAGAGAGGGAGAAAGAGGTTGCTCGGTGGCGCCGAACTAAACTTTCGAATGCGGAATTTGTTGCGATATAAAGGGATTTTTCTCGGGAAAGGGGTTAAGGCGAGTCTCGGACACGAACAAAAGAACGGTCGATTGTCAGTTATTTACTTTCGTTAAACTACCCTCGCGAAATTTGTCACATATTCGACGTAACAGACAATTTATGTGCATTTAATGTGTCATCGTTGTATTATTATTAAGCGAGTGTTGGTACAAAAGCTCGGATCTTAACTGGAATGATACTGAAATTGAAATCGGAATTACAATATTTTGCCGCGCGGGAAAAAAACGAGAGAAAACACAAAGGCAGTATAAGATAATGAATTTTAATTTTGTCGAGATATTCTATTTTTGAGTAATTCTTTTAGCAAAAGCCGCAATTTCGCATTCGAAAAATCAAATACTTTTGTTGTTTCTCCGCAGTTCTTCCCGTTTTGTTTTGTTCAAAGCAGTTGAATTCCAGCGTGTCATATCTTATAAAGTAGATATCCAATTTCAAAGTACGCGTTCGATGCCGCGGCGGCAGCTACCTTTCTGTTTTACAAACTTGTTACCCATTGAGTTACCGACAAGTTACAACGATGAACGTCAAAAGCGATTCGACTCGCTTCGGTGGGAAGAAAAATGAGAAATTACGTTGACGACCGAAGCTAAAAAAACCGATCTGCTATTCTCCTCTTATTTCCATCGAGAGTTCGAATTCTCCGGCTTATCAAAATTGGACCGAAATCTCGCTCGCTTGTTTCCGTGATCGCGCCGATTTCAAACCGATGAACGAAAAAATTTCGCGAAACGTATGAATGCGTAATGCGTACGCGAGAGAAATGCGTTCGTATAATAACTTAAGACGCGCGCGCGCGCACACACAATGGTACAAACTTCTTTGTTAGAATTGCGAATAAAACGAATGTCCGCGTGTGTACGTCATATACACACACTCACGCGTATATCGAATATAACGCGTTAACGTTTTTCATACTTGGAGGAAGATCTCGGGGTTGTCTCATCTTTTTTTCAGCAGCTGCGAGAAAACAGTTTTTCGTATAAAATAGCAATCGCGGAAAACGCGAGGCGGACGATTTAATCCCATTTCTTTTTCTCTCCTCTTTCGTCCGGTGTTTAAATCGTTTATCCGCGAAAGAGAGCGAAAGAGAGAGACACTTGATGAGAGCGCGACAGCGCAGTGAAAGATTACACCGCGTAAGATCAGGAAGCTAACGAGCCTCCCCCGTTCGCTGAGTCGATGCCTGTAATCACATTTGAACTTCTAAGGCTCTATAAGCCCTCTTTGAAAGGCAACGTAAGTTTCTCGTCGCACACAGCGTGAATCTAATCGCGACGCACCGGGATCTTCGCGATAGTTATTGGATTACCGTGAAAATCCCGCTTTTAATTCGGTTTCACTTAATCAGTCACTTAATCCTTTCTACATGATGACGAGAGGTCCGTGTTTTTTTTTCTCTTCAATCTCCTCTCGACGTCTCTGTTCTCTTGACGTTGTTATAGGGCAGATGGACATTCGCGTTTGTTAGAAATCGCACTCGTGAGAATTAACGAGACGACAACGCCATTGCCATTAACAATTTTGACAGCGCGCGCGTTAATTGATTTATTTATCATCGCGCGCACGCGATAAGGACGACGTGCTAGTCGAAATAAAGAGCATTATGCAACTATAACATCGAATTGTGCTAAATTATTCGACGTTACATATGTAGAGCGAGGTTAAATCCGGACATTGCGGGGTCGCATAATGTGGCGCATATCTCCTTGTGTGACGGGGGCTGTGGCGCGGCGGATCACGATCTTCGATAGCTCGACGAATCAAAACCGCTAATGTTATAACATTTATTGCCTACGGGATTTTAAGCGTGAGAAATAGCGTGCCGCAGGTGAGCAATAAATTGATGCGATTGCGCCGTTATTACGAGCCGATATCGAGCGATCATCAGACTTTAAATCATAAATCTTGCATATTCGCGTGCTCATATATATTTTGCCTATTTGGTGAAACAAAATCTTGTTACTCGATCAATCGCGTCGATTGGGTGTGAGTTTGAGTTGAAAAAAAAAAAAAAAATTAGTTAACAATTACAAAACGCATTTACCAGAAAGATATATCGTTTGTAGGTTTGTGTAATAAATTTATTTATCGCGTGGTCGCGATAAAAAGAAAATAGATGACGAATACATAAAAACCCGTTCGTACGTTTAAATCGAAACTGTTCGTCCATAAAATATATCAGCCGAGTTTAGTGTGCCGGTGTCCGGTCAACGACATGTCTGGACGCGCGCAGCCAAGAAGGAAGAAATGCATTACGCGCGCGCATAACAAGCAGGGTCAAGTGAAGAGATCGCGGGAGTTCGACGATTTCGACCAATCGTATCGGTAGGCACGAGCGTATATATATACATATATATATATATACACACACACACACACATATATATATATATACTATGGCGGAATAAATTCTCGGGGAAATATTTGTCGAGCTCTCTCTTGCCGCGCGACGAAGCTAGAAAATATCCGTATCTCAGATATACGAAATAAGTTTATGTGCCGTAGCCGTGACCTAAGTTCTTGAATAAAGCTTTTTCTTCCGAGGGAAACAAAAAAAAATATTGATACACACAGAGAGAGAGAGAGAGAAAACAGTGCGTTAATTGACACGTGAATTACGTCGGCGTTTTGCTCAAAAGTTCACGCCGACGCAAAGTAATGATTAATCTTTCATTGCATCGAGACGTTCGAGAACTCTCTGGATGATTTCCAAGTTAAAGGTGTGTTCGCGTGTGTTTCCCGTCTCAAAAGTTTTCCCGTGAAAGATGCGTTAGTATTAATCTTTCATACTTCGATATCAAAGCTAATAATCCGAGCGAGGGAATCTCCGAGTGGAAATCGGTATCACTCACAGGAGCATCGCATTTTTGCCGTCACGCGGAAGATGTTCCCTTCCCGAAGGGAGAAGGTGCATTAAGATACTTGAGGGAGAGAGGCGCTCTTCAAAGTGCCGACTACACGGTTGGCAGCAAAGAGCGACGCGTTCGTATCATGTTAAAGAGGACTTAATAGAGAGTGATTTTCCTCACAGTAAATATGTTTATGATATAACTTCGAGAGCGGCTCGGCAAAAAGAAAGAGAGAGAGAGAGAGAGACGCTGACATAATCCTCCCTCGTTTATCGTTGCAATGGGTTGGGCAACGCGCGAGAAACACCGCACCGATAGGAGATAACACACACTTGCGTTTCGGTAAAAACGCGCTGCGCACGCCACGCCAAGTCTCTCCCTCGATCTCTCTCGTCTCGGGGAATTACATCGGAGTATCACATCGGCGTATCGGCGGAAGTGGAATTTCCTTCCGACCCGCGTACCCGCGCGCACACAAGTGAGAGAAGGTATCGATTAGTCCAGACCCGTGCGCGACCCGCTCGCACGGAGTTGCATTTTTCTGCACGGAAAAGCACGCGTTCTCGCAACGTGCGACGCTACGTGCGAGATATTAAGCTGCCCTTTGCGTGTACGTCCGCTTTCTTTATGGGTATCGGGAACGATAAAAGAAAGGCGAGCGGCGTGGCTCGCGCGCGCGAGATTGGAAAACACGGAAATTTATTATTCCGACATTTAGAGCGCGACAAAGGGGAATTGAATTTCACCCCCTTTCCCCCTCTGACGCCCTTTTTTTTCCCACTGCGTTCGTTTCTGCAGCGGCAATTTGCATATTTTCAAGCGACTGCGATGAATATCCCTCGTCTCGTTGTTCCGCGACGCGCGCTGCGATGTCAAGTTACGTATCGGCGGAAAAATAATTGAATATTCAAAGAAATTTGAAGAGACAGTCGAATTAATTGAACGGATCGATTTTCCGGAGTAAGAAAAATACTCTACGCAAATTGTATGTGTGTGTGTGTGTGTGTGTAAGACGATGTTATCAGAAATCGATCCGCAAATACCGGAGAGAGGGATTATTCGCGATAGCGCGCTCGTGTTTCGGGGCGTTTGATACGTTTGGAACGTCATCGCGCGAAAACGCGGGTATTCCGGCACGATTCCTGCAGTAACGGCCAAATCAGGAACTCTAACTCAATTACCGCGGATTAATTGATTTACATATCTAATCTCGCGTGGTGTAGCCGCGCGACGCGTAAGCAAATCCGGAATTTCCGCGGCGTTTGCGGAATTGGAACGCGTCGAATTGAGCGCATCCGCGCGCTCGCTACGCGCTTATATAAGATCGTCGGGATCAAAGTTGTTGGTTATTATTATGGGAGAAGGCGGATCTCCTCTCTCTCTCTCTCTCTCTCTCTCTCTCTCTCTCTCTGTCAAATGACGCGCGTGCGTGCGCTCCGCGAGAGAGAAGCGTCGAAGAAATTTAATTAGGATCTCAACTTCGCGCAGTGAATACGCGCTCTTTGCGTGTGTTACAATAATTATTATAACGTAAATTAATCCACGAGGATAATTACTTTCGTTACGCATCGGGTAATAATCAACTAACGGGCGATAATAACGTAGCAACACGGAGTCAAACGCGATTATCGGGTCGGGCCCTCGCACACTATGCAACGTCGAAAAACACGCGCACGTTAAAGAAATTAAATCTGACGCGAAATATAAAGCATTAAACTCCGTAATGATGTTTTAATGGAGAATTCGGTTTGACGTGGAAACATTGCGTTTTCACAGCCACGTGATTTCTGCGATAATAATCGTTGGACGATATTGCATTAGGTTCGCGCGCTTATAATCGCCATGCATGTTCCGAGTGAAATATTTTCAGCCGCGCTCGAAAACCTCCTCCCGTTGCCACATAGCGAATATATTATTTGCCAGTTGCGCGATCATAGTAATAATTGCGAATAAATTCACCGGCAATCGCCGTTTGTCACATGTGCGTCGAAATGTATACACAGAACGCGGGCACATCGCGTGTTTTTTCGCGAGAGAATCGAAGATAGCGCGGGGAGAGAAGGAAGGAGGTGGAAAAGGTTCAGCGGCCTCTCGCGAAATCGCTCGATTTTCCCTCGTTACTTTATCAAAGTTTCTGTGCTCGGGGGTTTCTCTCGTGTCTAGGCAAAATAAACCGGTGCTCGAAGGGGATCCTTAAGTAACCGATGCAGAGAGGAGGAAAAAGGGGGACGCGAAAAAGCGATAGCTCAGAATTTCACGTTATCCCTCCTTTAGATTATTAGGCGGTAAATTTTTTTTTTTTTTTAAATTAAGACGGCGGGCTGCGAGATAATATTTTGTTTGAAGGGCGCGAGACAAGTGCCGAGGACGAAGACGGCGCGCGCTCTAGCCCCCGGCGTTCCGTATATACGACGTAATTGGGGGAAATTAATTAACGGTCTATAAGCGCGCGAGGGCGGCGCCGCTCACGTGGTACATGTGTCTCGCGCGTGTGCGCGCGCGTACGAAATTCACGTGCCACGGGGGACGTTTACGGAGTACTGATGTCCTTTCGTGGTACAGCACACAACGACCGTATTCTCCCCCGCTACGTCGAGCAACAACCACAAAGCAGTTGTTGCCGCGAATTACGAGGCGTATACACGTTCCTGGGAATTCTACCCCCGCGCGCGCAAATGCCGCAATGCGCCGCCGTCACCCCCGCATTTAACGTTAACGCGCTGATTACAATCGTGTGATATTATCCCGCGGTTGTTTCTTTTTTTTTTTCTTTTATTTTTACGGAATATAAAGCGAGCGATAAATGGGACAATTACGGCTGGGATCGTAATTGCGGCTGCGAGCAAATTTGGAACATTTATTTAGCGCTAAATTCTAAGTAGGTAGTAATAAAAAAAAATAAAAGTTAGATTACACATTAAAAATATTAACGGATATATTAACGAACTTTTTTTTTTTTTATCAGAGTTAATGATAGTCAAGTGTGACTGAAAAGCGGGAAAATAATAATAAGAAGTTAAGTAAACGAGAATTTAGTCTCGAAAGTACATATCTGACGATCTTGTTCCTCCCTAAAACCAACTCCTGTGTTGTTTAGATCGCACGTATAAAAGCGTTGTCGTTGTGGTGGTCGCAGGTGACCGTAAACTGCGCGACTGTATGGCGAATGCGTTGAGTGCATACAAGCGTTAAATGCGCAGGACGTGCGACCTTAACGGAGGTGGTCATTCCGCGGCTTTGTCGTGGATTAACTCTTAAGTTTTAGCGCGACATATACAACACACCGGGGGTGCTGGGGAACGACGACATCCGATGTTCCCTTTGAGAATTTCTGTAGAGAGAGAGAGAGAGAGAGAGAGCCGTTGGCGCAGAGTCGCCTTTGTTACATCAGAGGACACAGACGCCAAGTTAGCCTTTGGCTCTTGATTAGCAGAGCGGATTACAACTCGCCCGATCGAGCAGTACATTTGACCGGTTTTAGGGGAGACGCGCACACGCTTGAATAGCGGATTTAAATTAACAAGCGTGGGAAAATGAATGGAGAGAGTCTCGCAAGGCACTGGGTAAAACACGAATTTTCGCGCTGTGAATAACGAACTGTGTTTATATACGAAAAAGGGAAAACAGAAAAACTAGGTTAGGTTAGCTCTATTTAACTTTCAATTACGAAACGAAAAGACCAAGAAGAAAAGAAATTTTAAAATTGACGAGAAGAATCTTCTTCTCGCGCGGCGGATCCACTCGATAAATCTTAAATTTAAATTAAGTACTTGAATTAAATGGAATTTTCAGAAAAACTCTCTCCACCCTCCCTCTCCCTCCCTTCCCATTAGTTTTATGTAGGTCAAATAATTTCGATAACATGTTAATTACAGTAAAACGTCACGGGTAAAACATCCAATTATACATTTTTGTTCATTTGCTTTACAAATTCGCTCTGACTGAATTATTATAATTCGCCGCCGGTTCAGATGAAAGTAGCATTCTCTATTCCATTATGTACCCGCGCTGTGGCCATAAATCACATCCACCGGTACAATTTGCACTATATTAGCATACAAATTACCATAACGTCGGTATTCCCGACGACGACGACGACGGTGACGACGGACACTTGCGCGCGGAATTTTGACAAAGAGAGAAAAAAAACTGAACGTTTGTCACGTTGCGGATTTCGCGTATAACGGTGTATATACACACACTCTTCTATATTCGCGCGATGTGTAATTCACGTAAAAATGCAACGCGCGCATCGCAATAAGCACCGCGGCGCATCGCAGTTTATATTCGACAGACGCTCAAATTGCTCGCGCATAATATTACGGAAGATTGTAAAAGAGTGCAAGCACGCTGCTGCCTCTCTCTCTCTCTCTCTGCAAACATTACGCTATTCAATATTCCAAATGCGTTGTCGCGGAAAGCATGCGAAAACACACGCCACTTTGGATCCTTTGAAGGCTTGGTGTGTTCGATGAACCTCTGTTAAAACAACGTAACCCGTTGGGCGACGGTCCAACCCCAATCAACAGCGTGTTTTCGAATTTTCCCATGGCAACGGGAAAATATGCTTGTTGTATGCATGCGGTGTCGTCGCGCGGAATTCAACGCAAAATAAGAGACGAAATAAAAAGCGACGACGCGTTCGTTCGTTCATTCGTTCGCTCACGTGCGCCTCGCCGAGATCAAAACTAATTTATTGTCCGCGGCACGCGAGAACCCTCGGCTTTTCTAGATCGAAGGGCGGATACGACTTAAGTGCTTTTATCAAACGTCCTGCATTACGGTGACAGATCGTTCGCGCGCCGTTATAGCATTCGCGCGATCGCGCACGAAACCTCGGAAACGTCGAATTTAAGAGTATGCGAGTGCTTTCGTACAGTTTCGTGACCGTAAACGAAGGCGATATAAAGTTGCCATACCTGAGTGTAACTGGCGTAATTAACGGTTCAGATGAGATGGTGTTTGCCAGGAAAATAATCTTTCTCTATTTCTTCATGTTTTTTTTTTTGTTTTTTTTTTTTTTTTTGTAAAATTTTAAAAGACACGCAGCTAAAAGATTGCATTGAAAATATTACTTGTCTCATTACTTACATTTTTATTTTTTATTTTTTCCTGTACAAATGGCCTGTAGTTTTGTTGGAAAAAAATTAATGTCACTCGACTTTTATTTTTGTAGAGAATTTTTTTTCAATTTTTAAAAAATATTCTGGCTAAGGGTTAAATGGAATTGATTCAGTTTGTCCATCTCCTCTTTGTATGGAAACTTTCTATTTGCGGGGATCGTTTTTCCTGTCACTACGTTGTAACGCGCTGCCATATAACGAAGTTGCACTCTCTCTCGTCGCGTGTACGGACGATGCGCACGCATTATTCTCCGTTATGCGTTTGTCGCATAGCGCGGAGTGCGATAGAATTAATTCTAGTACACAAAATACATTTGACAGCCTAGAGAGAGAGTTCACCGCGAATAAAAGCTTTAATTTATTTTACGCGAAATATTCGCGCAATAGAATTTGGCAAAATAATAAATATCCCGCCACCTCGCACATATCGTAATACAACCGGCGCGTGAAATGCGCAGGAGAGATAGAAAATAAAGAGAGAAATATGCACGCTTCACCCTGTGGCCTTGCATGGAATACCCATATATTTTCACCCCGATGGCACGTTCTCTTTCACAACAACTTAGCGTAAATGAGTATTTCCCGCGATCAATTTATATTTTAAAACAGTATATACAGCGTCGAAAATGATAATGGAAGTTAAACACTTTTGTTTGATTTTCATTAACGACCGTGTGTGCGTGTGTGCACAAAAATTAACATTTTTGACACAATAGAGCAGTGGATTATTAATAAAATCGCACCTGTATCGTATCACTTTGTCGTCAAAACCGGCGATAATACACGCGTAAATCAATCTGAGCGAAAACATTGTTTGGAGAGGGAATGTGGGTGATATATATGCTTTCTCTTTCAAAAACATCTCTACTGTGTATATCTTTGAAATTCATATTCTATACATATACATAATGTCTTCCCGAGAGTGAGACAAAACGTGGCGCGTTATGTATACATATATATATGTATATCGTATACATATCTTAGAATTCATAAAATCTCTATAAGTCCACTCGAAATATCGTATCGGATCCGTGATTTTCCGCAGCGCGGTTCTGAATATATCCGGTTGTTCTCGAAGACATCTCGCATCGTTGGTTTTCCGAGTCGATGCGTCGCCGCCACCGTTCTGTCGCGGGAAGAAAGAGAATTCGTCGTCGTCGTCGTCGTCATGGTGTGGTGCTTTCAATTTTGTGAGGAAAAAAAAATAAAAAGGAAACAAACGAGCTTGGCCGGGAAAGCGTGCGAGGGTGTCGCGACAGTCTCGACGACGGGAGAGTCGTCGCAGGAGAGCGCGGGAGATTCTCTCTTACTCGTTCGTCCTCGCTTACACGACCGCACCGGCGAGCAAACACACCGGAAGCCACGGATATATCCCTGCGGTCATTGGCCGGCCGCAAAACCGCGAACCGTAACTCAATTAATCCGGATTGATCCGTCGGTAACATCCGAGCTCGCGCTGCCGACGCAGGGTGAATTTGTGTGTGTGTGTGCGTGTGTGTGTATGTGTGTACGCGCGGATCGATTAGAAGAGAGAGCGAAGAGCAAGAGAGGAAGAAAGAGAGATACAAAGACGTGAGATAGTGTTCTCTCCTCGACGATTATATCACTCCATGATAATGGCCTGGGGGACTCACGTTACGGATCTGTCCTGATAGAAACCCGCGGTCATCTTTGCGATTTCGAGCAGAAAGGAAGTAATTTAATCTCGCGATATGTTCGCGAAGATAATTTATCCCGATTCAGAATGCGGTTTGCATATACGATCTTCAAAAAAACTGAAGCGATATAAATTTTACTTCGCTTCAGACTTTTTTTTTGTGCTTGACGATTAAAATCGTTTTATCTTTCTTTATAATGCACAAAAATGTTGCGGTTCTTTTTATCGTATTTTATCGATTGTGTGTGTGTGTGTATGTGTGTGTGCGTGTGTTGCTTTACAGCGACGTCGGTTGTTGAGCCATTGAATTAATATTGCGATATATTATCTCCATTATAATAGATTTTTGTGGGACTCTCCGCTTCCACGGCCTTCTGATTACCGGAAATTGCGAATTTATAATACGTTATTTATTATGCGCGGAATATTAATTATTCATGTGATAGATAAACTAACGGTAACAATTGCGCTAATCATAATTTAATAATTATTACCTGTCAGTGTTATTCGGCCTGTTCATTTGCGGGATTAAACGAAAGCGTGAGTTATTGTACTCGACGGACGTGTGTGCGCGACGTGTATTATTCAACAGAAATACGCTTTACATCTCTACGCACTTCTCCCCCTTGACCCCTTTCCCTCTCTCCTCCTCCTTCCCGCCCCCGCTGATTTATCTACGCCGAGCGATAGAAAATATCGCGACACTTTCGCAAACGACCTCATTTGATTCCGCAAACATACTAGAGCAAGCACTACGCTCTGATAAAACTGAATGCCGGCATTTTTTACCGCTCGTTCTCTCGCACAGGGCGTTACGCGACCATTTGCGATTGCACGCTGCAACCCCCTTTTCGAGCGGTGCGCCCGAGACGAGAATCCTCTCGACCTATATACACGTTTATTATACCGTGAATACACGCCCGAATGGAAATTATAAAACAGAACATAGCCCAGTAACTGGCCAGTATTTGGCGAGCAATATCAGCTCGAAATCGCAAAGCTTGGTTAGACGCTCGTTCGACCAGTAACCGGACCAGCAAAACCAGCCAGTTTCTACTCAGGTTTTGCTAGTTTAAAAATATAAAGATATAAAAAATATAACTAAAACGCACTATACAGATATGTTCTATATTTGTCCTTCACTTGAAATTTATTTGGAAAAACCGTTTCGCGTCATTTGCGAGATTATCGTGCGCGCATTGACGCAAAAGCGACGAGCACGTACTAGCAACGTGAACAATTCGACTGTTCGCAAAGCGCAGAGAAACATAAGCTCGCGCACTTCAGTATGTCGCGCGTTTAAAATAATTTTCCCTTATATTTCGCAATCTCGATGAAAATTTATTACGATATCGATAACTAATGTTCTCTAATTAAAACTTAATTATTGGAGGTAGAACGGATTTATGAATATTGAAGTG
>QVNV01005014.1:0-35740 GCA_014825455.1 Pseudomyrmex pallidus | reverse complement strand
ACAAATACATATATATATGTATGCATATATTCTCACACACTCAACATCCTGTGAACGGCTCTTATTGACCAAATTCACATCTCTTAGTTCATTGTATCTCTTGTCTCATTGTATTTTTTATTTACGCGTACGTGTCTACGCGCGTATTTACATATACAGTATCAGATTACTTTCCGCGTGTGCCCAAGGACACGCGCGGTGCGACGAAGAAGTCCTAGAACAATGCAGAATGCCGTTTAATTCGGCTTTCTTGATCTCAGAACCGGCTCGACGTGTTTCCATCTGCGGTGATTTAAGGGACGTTCCACATTGTCCTCAACGCTCAAGCGAACGGGTTCGCGAGTATGTTGTTCCCGATCGCGCTCGTCCAATTGTTTCGCCCGCGACGACAACGCACACAGACGTTGAAATCCGCGTTCCCGAGTATTTTTTTTTCTCAAATCGTCGCGAACGCGCGCTCGCGGTGTGAACACGCCCTCACGCACGCACGCTGAGATACTGGTTCGGAAATCACGTGCGCGCACACGCGTGTTTTTCTATGTGTTCTTCTATGTGGATAAAGCACACGCACGATTTTTGCGCGCGTGTGACATATTCGCACTGACACAACACACATACACGCGTGCGCGCGCGCGCGGAAACACGTTGTGCGTGTATGTCACCGCGATACGTTTCTCTTAAAATCGTTTTGTTACGCTGCACTTTCGACGCCAGCAATTTGCATGTGACGCACGTACTTTACACCGAAGAAGATTTATATTCGTGAAATAACACGCGCGACTTTGCACATGCAAATTACGCGCGGACGCATAAATCCGCGCACTTATCCGCTTGTTGATCGGAAAGCGCTTGTTATTTAGATATAAGATGTAAGATTTTTGCGTGTGTCTCGTTGCTCTATATTTAATCGCCCGACTTGTTGTCGGGGCGTTTTAATAATTTGTCAGATAAGAGAAAGATAAATCTCGGCGTCAGCCGTTACATAAAGACAACTTTCGCGCTTGTAACGCGAGGCGCAAAGAACACGACCCAACTTATAGATGATAATTAAATATATAAATCAATATATACATTGATTAAATATACAAATTGTGTTACATCTAATATATATCGTTTGCTTTAATAGCTTCGTAAATAAACAATTAGGCGAAGTGTGTCGTGTCGACGTTATTTCCGTGATAGATCGATTCAACGCGTTTTGGACGGTCTCGCTCGAGTTTCAAGCGAGTCATGCAATCACCTAAAAGAAGGATTTCCTGTTTAGAGATCACGGAATTAAGTAGATGTTCGTGGAGATCCGCTCTATTCTCGCTAGCACACTGTGTCGAATTACGCCGCGCTCCGTGTAATGTGCAGATCTAACAATTTCGCTAGGCTCAAAGGGAGAGAGAGAAAGAGAACGCGTCTTTTAAAACACGAGATCGTCATCATTGCGCGCAACGCGTATATGTATCGTGTTATGACAACGACGAGAAGATAAACGTGATCGGCGACGGCACGCGCGTTCCCACTCGCGAAAACGCTGATCTCTTCTCTTGTAAATAAGTTGCATTTCGCATATGTGTGCACGCAAAAAAAAATTATGCTGACGTCAATGATGACTTGGCCGGACACGCAGTGACATTAGCGTGTGAAGAGGCTAATAATAAAAGTTTTTTTTCTTTCTTAACGGATATTTGCATAAGCACATGTATTTCCCGAAATACATCGCGCGTTATCTCTCAACGCAATTGACTGTTGATAGATAGAGGAAGGGAGAGTAAAAGAGAACACACACACACACACAGAGAGGTTCGATGGAATCGCGTAAAATATATCCGATGGCCGGTGTAACCCGGCACGCCGTATTGTAAGATTGCGTAAATCACGTAAAGCAGCATCTTGGCTGGAAGGAATCCCATATATTATCCCCCGGGCCCTAATATGCCCGTACGTGCATGCATCCTTGACGGTGGCCCGGCTCCTTGAGATGACGCGATATCCCGCCCTTCCTTTCGTCCTTTGTCTTGAGTGTCTTATTTCCGGTTTGCATCCATCACGCGCTCTGCTGTAACATAAACAGTAATATTGTCGATGTTGTCACTTTGCGACGCGCAATGTGAGAATCTTTCGCGATGTTACTCGTCTATTGTGTAGAGCTGTCATGTTTTTAAATAATTTATTTTATTTTAACACACACAGCTATAGGACACTCTCCGATATACGTTCGTACCGAAACTCGTATATTTTTGTTTATTTACACAATAATTTGTAATTATTATTTTTTTTTCAAAAGTACACGTCTATACTTTTGCATAAAATATCGTGAGGGTATTTTTCTCTCTTAAAACAGCTCGTCATTTAGATAACAAATTTATGTCAGATATTATTTATTCAATGATTGTTGCGCGGTTAACTAGAGAATTTTGCTCGAGAGAGACATCGAGAGATCCCGAGAGACACATTGAGAGCCACTGTGTCTCTCCATTCCGCGCGATGGCAACCTCCGGCAAAGGGTTAAAGGAAGGGAGTGTAACTCTCCGTTATCTCGGCGTGCTTCCGTCGGACGGCGAGTCCGGGAGGTAGGGACGGTTTCTCGAGGGGTGGCAGAGGTACCGGGGGCTAGTTTCTCCGGAGTCAAAAGAGGTCCGCAACGTTTTCATGATTTTCCCAGGCTAATTGTTATGCATGGCGCGCATCCCAACCATTTAGCCTTTAAACTCCTCGAGAGCTCTCTCTTTCTCCGTGTTTCTCGCCTTTTCCTTTTACGCCTCTCTCTCTCTCTCTCTCTCACACACACATTCTCCCTTTCGCACGTGTTCGAGCGTGCATGTGCGGGCGCTTCCCGACACATTTCTCCCTCTTTTATCCGCGACCATCTCCGAGTTCTCCCCGTTCATCTCGCGAAGTATCGCGCTCTTTCTCACCTGCACGATTTTCCAACTACGTCACCGGGACGGTATCTCACGTTTCTCCACCTTCCGCATTTTCTTATTTTTTATTCCTTCTCGTGGGGACACCCGTGATAAGAACGTGCACGTGCTTCCGTACTCTCTCTCTCGAGAAAGAGGACTACCAGTTCCCGACCAGGGGATGATGACGAGTGACCCGGTAAGCGGGTAAATATCTTTGGGAATAACCGAAATTCTCCGAATACTTTATTCGTCTTCTCCTCTCTTCGACGACCGCACAAGGTAAAGTCGCTAGATGTGGATCTAGCGACTGAGAACTAGTTGCGAATCGTTTAGCATATCTTAGATAGTTATCAGGATATTCTCTCAAGAATAAAAAAAAAAAACAACGTTTCAGATAATCGAGATTTTCTAAGGATGTAAACAAGTTTTTAATATATTATTGCAATTTCATTCGTTACATACATCGCGTGATTATTGAAATTAAACATATTAATTAAAACTTTAATTAAAATTAAAGATATTAATAACGTAAGTGCCGTAAAATATTGCTCGTAAAACAGTGTGCGCATTTTTATTTTACAATTAATGGACGTGCACCGCGATAGAAGTGCGCGCGCGTTGTGTGTTCGGTCATTTTACGCGCGCGTACACATAAACTCGATCTCATTTGTTCCTGGTGTTTCATATATACGAGAGGCCTCCTCTCTCGCGGGTATTACGTATCTTTTATCTGACGATGCAAAATATCGTTATTCTTTAAATCGCGCCTCCAGGAATCGTTTCACGTTACACAAACGTATCGTTGAATTATTACGGGCCGGTCGTCGCGCTCCGCCGCCGTGGAGATCGACCGTCGCGCGGGCGCGACGGTTTTCCCGACGGTGAAACACACATCGCGCGCACGACCGCCGCCGCTTGCGTGTGAGCAATGCGGTATTACTGTAAACTCTCGTGCGTTTCTCGGTTTGTCTCGCGAGCGAGCCGAGCGCACGGTATATAACCGTCGTCGCGTGACAACGTCTTGCGTTGTTGTTGTATAGTTGCACATGCCACGCAACGAGTGAAGACATTAAATAACAAAGCGCGTGTCAGTGTGCGCTTTTGCATACGTGTGCGTAAAGTAATTCGGAGCCTCGAATGTGCGCGAATATTACATCGGCGAAACAATACCGCCCGTACAGGTTTTTGCAGACATTTTTTTTTATTTCTCGTTCGGCTCTTGCGTCATTCTCGATCGAAACTTAACGTTCAGGTTCGCGTGTGACGTAAATTTTGAAAAAACTAATTAAAGAAGAATTAATTTGTTGAAGCGACCTTTCTGACGCTCTCTTCTGGCGTGATTGTTGTTTCCAATTAAAAGGAATGATCGAATTAAAACGACGCGTATTAAAAGAGGCGACGCGAAAAGAGAACTCTCTCGTGCGAGGTATTAAACGCAGAAGAGATTCGACCGGATCATCCGATGCTCTTACGGGGAGGGACGGGAGAAACGAGGAGAGCGACGTATTTACGGGATATTTGAACGCGAGCGCCGTAATTTGGGGCATAATTCCTCGTTTGACCGCGCGATTTATCGCCGTTGTCACAATGTATACGTCAACACGATATAGTTTCCCTCCCCGGCGTGTGAGGTATAAAGCGTGCGAGGCCCGTCATTTCCTTTGTAGAAGCGTGTTGCGCGCCCGTTGCTAAGTTTAGCGTATCACAGCTAGGCTGCTTTCAATAGTAAATGACACTCGGATGCGGCAGTTTGCTGTGTGTTGTAAGCGATGACGATTTGCAATACGACGCGACGCGCGACACGCGCGTTGACGGTGATGCTTAAGAGAACAATGAGGCGCGATGCATTATCTTTACGTGGACGGGATGCGTTACGACGTCATTGATTTGCATTTAATGCGGTAGCGAGAATGCACTCGTCTCGGCAATCGCGCCGATCGAGCGGGATCGATTGTATGCGAGATGAATGATCTTGCCGAAAATTTTTCTCCGCGTGATTTGCACGAATCAATTGTCTCAAAAAAAATTGACGAGAATTCTTTGTAACAATGTCGCATATTTTCAAGATAATTTTTTCTACAATTCCGTTAATAAACGGTCAATAATTCATCAGCGTAAAAAGTCTTAAAACAGAAAACAGTGTAAGTAATAAAAAAAACTCGCATAAATATCACCGCGCTTATCATTTTTCACTGTCGAAATATTTTAAATCGTACTTTGCTCTCTCTCTCTCTCTCTCTCTCTCTCTCTCTCTCTCTCTCTCTTTGTCGGTCGAATTCTGGTAACTTAATACACAGTTAAACGCGTCATTAAAAATCAGCGATACAGATAAATTGCGGCGGCATAATTTAATGGAGAGAACCGGCAAACGTGTGACTCGACGGGGGCACTCTATAAAATCGCTTTTCGTCTCGTTCCATTTTTGATACTCGACTCCCTCAGCGCCGACGCCGCGTAATTACGACATCTAAACGATTTACGACGGAGGTGTGACGGCGAGAGGGAGGAGTCCTCCGGCGTCGCGACGCCGCCGCCACCGCCGCCGCCGCCGCGTACAAACCGCGAGACGCGGACCTCGAGGGGAAGGGTTGAGCGTGTCCGGTCGGGAAATAACTTTCTTACCTACTTACGCCTTCATCTCCTGGGGCCGACTAACTGCGAAACGCCTCGAAACTCCCCGCTTCCTATCGCATTGTGACGTCGAGGAAGACGTCGTTGTCTCTTGCCGGCTCTGAGTTCTTGTTTCGCGTTCGACAGACCGCGACCTCCGTAAAGTTTCGAGAGACCGAGACCTCCAGGACACGTCGCGCCAAGTTTCGATGATCACCGCGAGATTTGGAAGCACCGTCTTTGCCGGAAGTGAGAGAGAGAGAGAGAGAGAAAGGGAGAAAGAGAGAGTACACTTGTGTCTCGAGTAATTGTTTTTATTTATTTATTTTTTTTTTTATAAAAGATGGGCGATTTTAATTGCGACAAGTATTTGCGCGCCGATATCGTTAACGAACACGAGAATGTCGATGATATTATTAATTGAGGGCGGCAATAACCTCGACGATAAAGCAGCAGCGCGGCTGTTTAGTGTGCTCTCGATGCTTTTTGATTAAATATTTATAGGTATTAATTTCAGTTTTCAGACGCGTAATTAAAGTAGAATAAATATATTGTTGAACGCGTCACACTTTGCCTCTCATGTACGATGCTCCCGTTGATCTTTTTGTATCTGTTGAATATTATCATGACACTACAAACTCTGAAACATTTACTTTTGATCGTTAATTAAGCTAATAATATATATTATACATACTCCATTTTTCGCGCAATCGCCGATAAAAATAACGCATTTTATGAAAATTTAATGCGTTGATATAATAAAGACTGCGCATCTTCAAGGAGAACGACGTGCATTTAAATAGTGCAATAAAGTTTAATATAAGAATCGGGTCACGGATGTATAAAAGTACGCTCTTATCTACGTAACAATAGAACCATAGATAAATCGTCGCATGTTTTGCAAATATATCGATATATTGGGATTGCGATGTTATTTTAATGACACACATTTGCGAAAATAGATAAACGATCGGTGACATTTTCTTCTTTAGTAAAACAAAAGTCAATAGTAGCGAGGTTGTAAATTTTTAATTGATACATTAAGACTTCGGAAAGAAATCATAATTTTTTGCTTTATTTTAGTTTATTTTGGCGACGCGAGATTTTTATGTCATTTGCACAAATTTGTACATACGTGCGTGTAATTCAAGAAACCAGACGCTCGAAGTATACATGAGAGATAAAATCTACACCGTGACATTTTCTGAGTTTCGAGCTGAAAAAAACTGATGTTTCTTTTTCCATTGTGCGATCGGAACAAAACAAAATCTGATATTTAAATACATTTCTCTTCTTCTCGATTAGAAACGGAAAGAATAGGTAGCTCTTTGTAAGAATTCGGTTCTTTTTTGCCACTTTTTACTTTGCATTCCGACCTTTAATCGAGAACAACGGAAAAACCGAAGAAAAAAAAACTCGCGAGACGTAAGAAGTCAGTCGTGCTTGGAAATCACGCCGCGCTACATGTCATATCGATAATCGTCGGTCTTTCTGCATACGGGCGAAATAGCGGGCTGTGTCAGGTCGTGGGGTCGCGCATGAGACCGCGTTCACGGACACGCAATCTCACCACCGGCGTCGGCCATTGTTTATTATATTCGTATCATACAGTGTGCGGCGAGTTGTGCGCGTGAATATTCGTGTGACGAATTTTATTTTTCAGTCTTTATTATATACTTGCGTGCACGCGCGATTCGCAAATTGTGTGTGTGTGTGTTGGTTGACACGTTGCGATTAATGTTCGACGTTTACGCTGATAATTGTATTTAAATGGGACTTGTCACAGACCGTTTATTAGTGAAGATTTTTTTCTTTTTTTTTACTGCGTGCAGCGTTCACGGAACTCATCTCTCGATCGGTGCGTGTCGCTGTCTTGTAAGTAGATTTTTTTTTGCAATTTTTCCGTCGTCGAACGTTTAACCGCCTTTGAGACACCAATAGTGTGTGTACACATATACATCGGGAACATTACATACAACATTAAAGTACATTTGCCTGTGTGTCGGGTAGCTAATGGAATTAAATGCGGGAGATATGAGATATATCCGCGGGAGAGAAACAGTTATGCCTAATGGTACAGACTGATAACGGTATTTAAACGAGGCTTACTAGCGCTCGGCATCTGTTATGAATTCTCTTCTGTTCTGAGATTGCACGTGCAGTCTCTCTCTCTCTCTCTCTCTCTTTCTTTTCGTGTCTTTATTTCTGTGCAGGAATTATTGCATTATTTCGATTAAACATTAAAGCGCGAAATACATGTACATTATGTACAAGTTTAATCAGCTTGACAGTGTCCGCAACCTTCTTCATTACAAAAACATGTTTGCCTATTATCATAATTGCATTTACATGAGAAAGAAGAAATCGAGTTTGCTTATCGAAGAAACGGAAAAGAAAAGTCGCGCAACACGGAAAATAAAATATTGTAACAGCATAAAAAGAAAAAAAATCAATTATTATAATATATACAATTTTAGCTAAATGCTAATTATTTCTTTTACACATTAATTGCGCAAATTTATGAAGACGCGCCGCCGCGCCTTGTGAAAATGCAAATCCCTCCCGTTTATTTGAAAAGAAACGTGAATAATAAATGAGGGAGACAAAAAGTGTGTTTGTTTTTCTGCACGGTTTATTTCGAGACGAGCGGGATGTTCCACACATTTGTTCCCGACGGCTATCACACACGCGGAAACGGCGTCGCGATTTCTCTCAAACGGTTATATATCGCGGTAGGCGTTTTGCAAGAAGTCCGCATGCAAATTTCCTAACACAAGCGAGGTCTTAAAGGGATCGTCGAATACGCGCGATATGAATTTGAGGAGCGTTGGACGGGCGGAAGGGACCGGGAGAAGGTGGAAGAGGAAATAGACGCGCGGAGCGTGTACACCTTTCAAAGCGTGCGCGCACGCACACCGACACACACTTACACACCCAACTTACACAACGCCCGCGTATTTTCTCGTAATCCGTGGCATTGCGTGTTTCGATAACGCTGTGCCCGGCCGACAACGGTATTTTATGGTCTCGCACCTTCTCTCGCCTGTCTCGGGGCTCTTCCTTTCAGCGCCGATATCTTCGCGTTTGCATTTACGGTAAGGTCACCGCACGCCCACGTGAGTCTCTCGACGTTACTTCAGGCATCGGCGATCGCGGTGACGCGATAGTCGCGGTTTTACTGTTATTGCGCGAGCTTCTTATAAGTCCCGGGGAGACCCGGGGACTACTTTACGCGCTCGATAAAATCTCGCGGCGTTAACCGGCGAAATTAGCGACTTCGAACGAACGCGATTAAGCGCCGCGAGCATATGTTTAAGATAGGCATGACACGAGTATTTAATTTGCGCCGAAGAAAATCGCGTTTTTTTTTTCTTTTATTTTGTTCGCGCGCGATCGTTTACCGTTTACAACACATTCCGCATAATGCGACTGCACGAAAAATCGCGCATCCGGAAGGGCGCAACGCGGCGCGGTGCTTTATTGTACATCACGGCTGTATTTAATCCGCAATATCGTATTCTACATACCTACCGTGCTGGTGATGAATTCCTTGCGTTACTGGCATTTTGCCATTAAGTTATGTAACGTGTACGTGTGTTTGATGTGTAACATATTAACCAGCACCGGGGCGATATACGTTACGATAAATTAATGGTGGCCTTTTAATATTTGGCCGGAACTGTCGATAATTTCTCCGGGTCGAAAAATTCCCGCGTGTCGAAAACGCAACGTGCGAGACCGGGACCGACGTATTTTACTTTTATTGTTTTCCCGTAAACGCGCCGATCCGCAATTTCATTAGCGGATGTGTGTTTCTCGCCTTTTTTTCCCTCCCTTGTACAACATAATCAAGAACAATATACAAAAAAAAAAAAAATGGCGTGTGTGTTGTTTTACATGGGGTAGTTTGCGAACGACGTGATTGTCGAAATCGCGTGCAATAGATCTCGATGTCGAAAGGGATCGCAAAACGCGCGAAACAAAGGCGACATTAGTTTCACGTCTGTCAGTATTTAGTCATGCTCTCTAAACCGTTCGAACTCCCGATACGATACGAGCACTTGTATCGATCGTAAACTCACAGCGTTGCTTGATACCATAAACCTACATCGGTTACGTTTGGTTCCTGCATTAAGCACGTTGCTAGTTATGTTATGCATTCATCAATCACGGCATTTGTACGAAAGCATTGATTTGTTGTCGCCGACGTAACGCGATCGCTGCGGACAGTTTCTTTCGCGTACATTGTTTTGCGGTTAAAAACGAAAAAAGATGAATGACGGTTAATTTGAACTGTTATCTAGTACATTTCGTTTCAAAGGAGAGACAATTTCTGCAAACAATTTTTATCGTATCTTATTGAACTCGGACACTGTGTGGTCCGTTTTCGTAAAAAAAAAAAACAGAACAAGACAAATTTAACGAAGGATATTAAATTAGAATTAAGAGACAAGCGACAGCTTGTTTGTAACGTTATTGCGAACGCGATAAACAAGTGGCAGAGACGATTAACTTGAAATATTATCTACTACATTTTTGTTGCGAAAAAGAAAGACAATTTTCGGAGCATTTGTATGTATTTAAGATTTTTAGACAGTTTGCTATCGGAAAAAACTAAATTTAACGAAAAGTATTAAATTGAAAAGATATTTTGGTTTGCTGTCGAAAAAAAAACAACAAATTTAACAAAAGATGTTAAATTAAAAGCGACATTTACATTTTTTTTTTTTTTTTCAAAAAAAACCAGGAAACTTGCATGTATTTAATTGAACTTGGACACTTTGATTTGCTGTCGTGAAAAAAAAAGAAACACAATTTTAACGAAAGATATCAAATTGGATATTAAATTACAGAGATACACAAGCGACAACAACGTATCCGTTGTAACAGAAGTAAATAGTTCATACGGTTAATAACCAGGTCCGCGTCGGACGTAAGCGACTATAAATACCGACTTATCTTATGCACAGCGATGCCGATGTTAGTCGATGCCGCGATTGTATCATGCTGATTATAGTGTAACGCCGTGCGGGCGCGCGGCCTGCATTTCGCCTCTCCAATAAAAAAAAAAAAAAAAAAAAAAAAAAAGCAGGAGCCTGGCAGCGAAAGTTCCCAGGTGATTGGTCGTGGGAAATATCGCGGTTAGGAAGAGACTGATAAAGTGGATCGATGAGTCGATATATAACGGCCCCTCCGGAGAAAGGAGGATAGAAAGAGCGAGAGGGGAAAGAGAGGAGGAGGGAGAAGTATCGCGCGACTAGTGTGAGAATTTATGTGGATATAAACAGACGAAAGTTTCGCGGGGTGGCGGGGGATTGTGTAGAGATGCATGAGCGACGCGCGTGGCTCGCAAGCACGCGCGCGCGAAAAACGAGCACGGAGGAAAAAAAACAGAAAGAACAAACAGGACCGCGCGTTGATCGCCGATATCGGAAAAATTAACGGCCAAAGAGCCGGAGTGACAGGCCATTAAATTGAAATCAGCGATCCGATCGAAGTCAGCGGGCGTCACTTGGCGAAAGTGACGCCGCGTTTTAATCGAGGGGGCGGCGGTTGTTTCAAATATAGAGTGTCGCGCGGCTATGTATCTTGAAAGCGATTGAAAACTTAGAAAATGTGCGATCACGCACACACACACACACACACACACACGCACGCACAAGCTTGTGTCCCGCTCGTTGTGATCGCCCGAGGAGGTGCGAAGTGGACGGTGATGTCGTGACGTATCGCGTGCGCGATAACACAGAGAGAACAAAAGAAGGTGTATTTTAAATCTCTTCAAACACAAGAGGAAGGAGGAGGGAATATTTACGCACTTACAAGAGTGATTAATCGCAATTAGTTCGTCGCCGTACACAAAAACCATCCGTTATTTTGTGTACGCGCGCTATCGTTAATGTAATAAATTCTCACACGGCGGAATGTAACCCAAATTGTTCCAAATTTGAACTTTGACACTGAGCGATGCTTGGCAATCGAAAGCAAATCGGCGAGCTGAATCGTACAAACGCGCGCATCGCGCAAATGCACACCCCCTTCCAACCCCTAATGCCAATGACCTGTTCGCTTATAGGCACAAAGTCCTAGCTATATCCGACCGTCTGTATGTTGACTATTCTTAGCACGAAGAGCTCCATATGCATATATACTATATACGCGTACGTGCTGTACGTAAACGTGTGTATTCTTACGTGCGCAATGCGCGAAAATAATATCGGCCCGTCGAGGAGAGCCCAGCCGAGCAATTGACGTGCGCAACGCGCGTTTTTTTTTTCTCGGACGCGCGTTGAAAACGATCGACTCGAAAAGTATTTCTCTATCTTCCGGAGGGATCTTGTCTCGTTAAATTTTCTTCAAGTGAGTAAATTCGAAAAATCTAATTTATTAGCTCGAAACACGTTTAATTATGTAAGCTCTTAATGAAGCGACTTAGTCACCCAGATAGTCAAAATATAAATATTCAACAATTAATAAAGAATCATAAATATTCAAACTTTAAAATTAGATGCGAAGGTTTCCAACGCTTCATTTTTTCTTCCTTCTACTTATTTTTCGCGCTATCTAGTCGACGAAATCTTTGACTACGAGGAAAATTTGTATTTTGAGACGAGTGCAAAATTTTTTAAATGTTATAGAAAATAATCGCGCGGGATGTACGAGATATTTTTGTTAATTTCCCGAGTTCGTGGAATTGACGAAACGGACAAATGGTTAACGTTTCTCTCATTGTGTTTCGCCGCTTCCCATCTCTCGTCGCGCGAGAGTTGCGAAACATCGCGAAATCGTCGTCGGACGTTGCCGCGCATCATTAACGTGCGTTACAATCGCGTTTCGCGGTTCATGAAAGACGCGGTCGTAAGTCACACGGGCAGCAGGAAGAGAACCGTCAGGGCCATTTGATAAGCAACCGTGTTCATTATTGCACATTAGCCCAGTTATCGTCACGTCCTCCTCTTTACCTCCTACTTCTCTGAGCTCTCCGCCGTGTCTTTGCTGCGCTCAGCGGCGCGAACGCGAATTCTACGCCGCGCTAAGGTATGCGTTAATTGACACGCATATCGTAACCGTCGCATTACTCTCTCATCTAATTATTTGTGCTCAGATATTCGTGCTCGCTTATATTGCTCGCAACTTTACGTTTCTATTTCCGTTTTTACGTAGACGCTTGATTTAATTTCTGAAAACGGAAGTCGATTTCAACAACAGTCTTCTCTTTCCTCGAGAGGAGAAACAGGATCGTATATCCGCGCCGCGCCGGAAACTACTACCTCGAATTAAAAAAATAGCGTCATCGTCGTCGTCGTCGTCGTCGTCCTCCTCCTTTTCCTTTTCCTCCTCATAAATTCGTTTTTTGCATTCTTGGTTTCGGGCGAAGATAGATGCGTTACGCGTAAGAGCGTTTTAAAAAAATAATATAATATAAGTAACCGGAGATAAAATTCCACAAAGCGTTTTTTAATCGAGAAATAGTATAAAATAATTTATTAAACTTTGTTTTGTTGATTTTCTCACGCAAAATCATAAGGAACTAAAACCATCCGAGCAATTGATTAAACATGAAAACGTCTACGACGCAAGTATGAAACCTTAGATTCCAATTAACATAATTCGCGCGCAACCGCACACTCCTTTATCGCGCCGGCAAAGCGGTCTCCACGCGTCACACTCGATTAAGTGGCCGTCAACAGGCGTATTACACAACGCTTCTAATTTCTCAGCAATTACAATATCTTTTATATATCACGAAACAACAAACCAACAACAATATCTAAGCGCGATAAAAGGAGTTTTATTCTCTTTTATTATGTACAAAAAAAAAAAAATAATAAAAATGTTATGTCTCCCGCGTGTAATAAAATAATATAATGAAACGCAATTGTATTTATTCCGCTGCTGTTCCGGACTTTATTATTGCGCGTGGTTTACGTAACGCGCGCGCTCGAAGGCGAGAAAACGAGTCTCCCGCTTCTCTCGTTCCCATGAGAGTCAATAAGGCACACGCCACGTAAAGGGTTACTCGCAGGGAAATGTGTGTGTGTGTGTGTTTGCCGAGAAACGCAGCGTTTAATGAAAACAATCCTAGTTTATAATCCACAATAAGTCTCGTGACGCTGCCTCCGTCGTCGCCGAATTCTCTCACCTCTATTCGGGATACCGGGACGACGGTCTTAGAAGGAGCGAATTGGCGGGAACGTTCCACGAGATGAGTCGGGGGAGGATGGGTTAACGCGAGGAAGGGTTGAAGAACCCGGGAATACACACGCGAAGGGAAGGGAAACGAGCGGTGAAGAAGGATGGCGACGAGGAGAACGACTGTCACGCGAAATGAGGTGCACGATGGCGGAGGAGGAGGAGGAGGAGGCGAGACGGTGGGTGGCGAGCCCTTCTCGGGGACTATTAGCAGTTTAGCTTCTACAAAAGCCTTCTAATTGTACATGAAATTTACTCGGAGAGGGAGGGAGAAAGAGAGAGAGAGAGAGTCTATCGTCGCTACTGTGCGATGATATCTCCTTGGCACGATAAGGAAGAAAAACCGAGAGAGAGAGAGAAAGGGGAAAGGGAGAAAGAATGTGCGCACGAGAGAGCAAGGGAGGCACGTGTCGGTCTGCGCCGAAAGAAGTAGAGAGGAGGGTTGATGGGCGAAGGAGGAACAGAGTCGGTTTATTCCTCGGGCGTTTGTTAATTTGCCACGCGAGCACATTACGACCGGTTCGGTCGTCCCTGAAAACAGAAATGAGAAAAATCAGAGGGGGTGGTGGTTTCGTAGCTTCATAGCGGATATGGATGTCTCCCGGTGTCTTATTGTCAGCGTGATGAAGGGATAGAGTGTTGGACGGAGTCAATGAACTCCGAATCTTGCGAACGAGAGAACGGTGCGAAGTGTGTTGGCTATTAATCCAAGAAGAAGATGAGCCACGCATGGAGCCACTCGTTAAAAAAATTAAGACGTTTGACACAAAAATATAGAATACACACCTAATAATTGGTAGATATTATAAATATAAATTTTTGTGTGTGTTTCTGCAGTTGGAAAAGTTTATTTCTCTTCAATCTTTTCGTAAATGTGCGGACGCACGTAAGTAAATTTTTCTACGTCTTTGAATACAAATTCGACCGGCCGCGTTATCATTAAGGAACTTGGATTGGTGAGAATTTGTCGAGCGCGATGGGCGAGAGAAAAGGCGCGCACCGGATTCAGATTTTTCATTAAGGAGACGTCGACTCAGCTATCCGGATGCCCTCCCACTCGGGGAGGGGGTGCAAAGTGGGAACCAACAAGCGATGGCACCAAAAGGAAGGGCGGGGGAGGGGGAGGGGGAGGAAAGGACCCTCGCGGTATAATATGGTGGATTAATACGCGCAAAATCTGCCACCTAAAAGTTATTAATGACTGTCGTCGTGGCGTTGCCTTGCTCGGCGACGCGTCAAAGATTTTATAAAAGAGGGCTCCCAACCCTCTGGACCACCCGGCGACTTGTCTCGTCCATTCTCCGGGTCTTTGAAAGAAAGAAAGACAGCTGAGAAGTCGATGTTGAGTCGGTTGTTGAGAAAACCGCATCGATGCCGCGATCGATATCTATTTTAAGATAAACGCGACACACACAACAAACATACGGAGTACTCGCTCACACACGCTGCATTTTTCAATTATTTGCATCACAAACCTTAATTTTAACTAACAACATTATCACATCGTATATAATCTTGTTGTTTAACAACATTACCGCGCGCGATATATGATCTTCTCGATATACATATAACGCGCTGGAAAATCTCTATCTCTCGCGAATTATTCGATTACGACAAACAAGATTCGCGTAATCGCATATACGTGCCGCGCGCAATCGATGAGATTTCAAGTCAATTATTAGCGATTAGTTTTCTTTAATGAATTTCTTGATACAGGTAGCTGTCAATAAAGCGACGGCATCGTTCGCGCGAACGAAATCGACCGACCGGATGGCCGACTGACAGAAATACGCGTCGTTTTCATTTTTAATCTTATCACTGATACACGGAAAGTCTATTAGGAACTGATATCTGACCACGCCGCGATATTTTTGACCCGATGATCGGGCGACAAGCAATCGCGCCCGGTCGACATATTCGATTGCAGCGCAGCGCGCTCTCGGTATCGTATTATTTAATGCGCGGGGAGAGAAGGGAATATATACAGTCCGCGAATTCCGGAATAAACGGAAAATGTAATTTAACGCACATTTGGGTAGAGAGAACGCCGAATAAATGTTCAGCATTGATGGAATCTAGAAGGGCGGTTGCGTGTAAATTGATACAATCGATACGTTGATTGTCGACAAAGACAATTGGCGGAAAGGATACAGAGAGATGCGAGAGATGGTGATTCTCGTACGTAGAAAACTTCCCGTCGTGCGAGTCTTCTACGTGGCGAGAGAAATATAAAATAATTTTTTTTTTTTTTTTTTTTTATTTTACTCAAAAGTAGTAATATTTATATTATTCAAATTTTTATTCAGTATCTTATAATGAGAAAAAGCTCCGCTTATAATAAGACGTTAGATTAAAATTCTGGATAGCGCCGAGGAAAAAAATGAGCGCGCCGCGTGCGAAATCCGGCCCCCGCGATTTGGCGAGAGCGAGGAGCACCCTCCCTCTCTTTCTTTCTCTCTCTCTCTCTCTCTCTCTCTCAAGTTATCCTCCCGATTCATCCCCCGGCAAGGAGATTGAACGTGAATGCTCAGGACGGAAAAAAAAGCCGACAGCGTAACAGAAACGATACGAAGTGCCTGATGAGGAGTCACGCTAGCGGCCGGGGCAGGATTTGCAAGGGGTTGCCAAAGGGGTCGAAACAGGGGGTGCAGATTTGAACAAGAGCTCGGTTGCTATGCAAATTGGAAAGATAATAATCGATTGTCGGAGGATGGTTGCGTTGATGGGCTCGCGGATGAGCGCGGCACCACCTCCCCACCTGAAAAACACGCCTGGATCTCCCCCGTCCCTCTTTCTCGCTGGCCCCTCTGCCGGCCCCACACCCTCTCCCCCCGTATCGCATCCCGATCTCCCTCAAGGGAAATTATATACTCTGCCCTCGACGTACCCCAGGCACCATAGACCGTCAAATACCTTACCTGTCCCGTCTGCATTCATTCCCTTTCGTGTCTCATCCCTATATCGGTAGACCGGAGCCGGGAGATGAAGCCGCTACGAATTTTTTGGACACCTTCGTCCGGATAATCGAGCGTCCGAGCGATTGATACGCGCGGCCGCAATATTTTTTCTGTCCGAAGTTATGCCCGCGAATGTCTCCAGTCGTGATGGAGTCCTCACCCGGAAAGTTTTTTTCACCCAAGTGCGCAACATTGATGTGGTGTGCTTGTTGTTTACTGAATTTTATTTTTAACACAGTTATTTCACATTTGCGTACAAAGTGACAGACAAGTCGCGACAAGTCCCCGCGTCAAATATGCCAAGGGGAAACCGTGACACATAAAAATCATTTATAATATTCATTTGTCTCAATGCCGCCCGCGAACGATCTTTGATTTACTGTTGGACGATGCGTGCGCGTTTGCAGACTTTTCGATCTGTTATTATTGTTATTAGTTTTCGTGACGACTGCACAGCTGCTTTGCACGAGCTTATCTTCTTAATTGACAGGGAAAGATTAATTAACCAATATTTGAATAAAGAAACGAGGAAAATAAGAGGCGCGACGCAGACATTATGACAAATGATGTTTGTATCTCTCTAATTCGTCGGAATAAACGGCGGGTCCGTAATAATAAAATCTGCGGGGGCGAATATATAAGCGCGAGTGAGGGCATTTGCTAATTGAAGAAAGCTTTCGTGCTATATTGATCTTTCTATGTTCAATAGCGTTCCTTTTTCTACGCGCGTTTCGTAGAATCCAATTGATTCAATTTTCTGGCTTTTGTGTGTGTGTGTGTGTGTGTGTGTGCGTGTGTGCAAAAATTATGGAGTGCTTATGGTTACGCCATGTGAATTTAATCGGAGCGATGTTGTTCTCCATTACGAAAGATATCTGATCCTGCTTTAATATTTATTTTCCCTGATATTAAATAAATTTTCTCGCACGATACAATTTATTTAATAACATAATCGGGTGAATACAACGCAGTTGAATCAAAAAAAAAAAAAAAAAAAAAAACAAATAGTAAATTGTACGTGTAAAATGCAGTAAAAATTTAATATTCTATGCAAAGTTTAATCCTACAATAATGAGAAATACAATACGAAATGTTATTAATTAAAAACATTAAATAAGTCGAAATTAATGATCGTTTTGTAGATATATTTAGGGGAGGAAAAAAACGATATCTATATTACGGTGTATTAAATACACTATTCAAATGTAACAAAATTGTTACATAATAAAACGTTTCTTGACTGTGTTTATCTTCTCTCTTGCTTGCAAAATATTGACAAGATACGTTGCGTTAAAATTACACGAATAAAAACAAAAAAAACTTAATTCTCAAAATAGTTAATATAAAAATATTTCGTACAATATATATTCTGTGTTAAAAATTTTAATTTGCAATACTGTGTTATTATAAATACTCTATATTTGCGCAAAATAAGATATCATTTAACGTTTGTCCGTGTAATTTATATTTGCAACGTCAATTCTTTAGTTGCATATTTGTCGAGTCGCGCGACCACGTGTTCCACTCTGACAATTAGCTCGCTCATAAAAGTTTCGTTAGTGCGACTTCGCTATTTGCTTCTGCCTATTTATATTGGCGCAACTTGTTTGCGTATGTAAATGTGCGAGGTACGTCATCGGCTGAAAACATCGTCTTCGTCCGGGCATACGACGAGTCGATTTTCTTAAACACTCCGCGAAGTTCGTTCGCGTATCGGTAATTACGTTGTTTATTTGCATTTATAACCAAATTTACATCGCTCTTCTTCCTGCAATTTGTGTTGCATTAAAATAGCAGTTCGATCTTTCGACAATAATTGCAACAGGTAATTACACGTCATGTAGAAGTTGTTAACGACTTGTGCGGCAGGATTTAATTTTTAGTACGCACCGAGTGTTTCGTAACACGTAAGATATACAAATTTGCGACGTATTGAATAATCCGAAATTTGTTTCTTCTAACAAATTACATTCTGTATTTGAAACCAAGCATTTATGCTTAATGAGATAAATTTATGCACCTATCGCCGAGGCGCTTGTCAGATATTTGGAAGCTTAAATTGCTCGGAAAACAACCTTTTTTTTTGGATTCTCGGTTTCTTTGCCTGCGCGCGGTGCCGACTGCACTTGAAAAAAAAAAAAAAAACTTTCCAGGCCGCACTCGAGAAAAGACGGCCGTTCAACTCGCTCGCGCGCAAAAAAAAAAGAAAAATAAAAGAAGAGAGAAGAAAAAAACTTTTTTTTTCTCGAAGGAAAGGGGAAAATCCTTAACGAAACATCGGCGGGGCATAAATTACGCAGCAATGTGACGAGGCGCGCGAGCAAGCGACGGGGATGACGGGGAGTGAGCGACGTGAGGGGGCGGCGGGTGCTTAAAAAAGTAGGTTGCAAATGAGCGGCGAGAGCGAGAGACGGGGGCAAACACGCGGCCAAACAAACGGAAAGCAAGCGGAAAGAGGACGACGGGACGAGAGCGCGCGAGAGGAGAGTTTCGTGTTTGCGCATATTTCTCGTAATATTCTCTGTTTATCTCTATTGCCCCTTGTTTATCCAGTGTCCATCCGTCCCGCACAGCCGTGTGTGTCCGTCCTTCTACATATTTTCGTTTCTCCTTTTTCCTCCTCGGGTCCTTGCGTGCCCCGTCTGTCGCGCTGTTGCGTGTCGTTTTCGTCGTGGTCTTCGTCGTCGCCTTCCTTCTTCTTCTTCTTCTCCGCTTTTTCCTCTTCGCGACAAGGTGCGCGTCTCCTATATTATCCAGGCGATGTTTACGTTCGAGATAAAGCGAGGAACAAACAGCGAGCAGCTCCTCACGGTCACCGTATATAACAGTCCGTCGTAGTAGTTGCGCTCGACGGTTGAGAAATCGAGAAAGAGAGAGAGAGAGAGAAAACGAACGAACGATCGTTCGACCGAAGCGACGACTTCTCGGTTCCGAGAGGAACGAGGACCTTTTAAATGAGTCAAGGTTCGCGTTGCTATATGTTGCAACGATACGAGCAAGAAATTTGAGGCAAATAACGCGAGAGAGCCCACGTATATAAAGTACCGTAACAGTTTGTTTGTTCGGCCGGCAGCCGTTTATGATTCAATTGAGCAAATGAGTTTGCTGATTGCCAGTGACAGATTATTGTGTTGTTCTATTTGTACGACGGCATCAATTATTCCCATCTGACCTTGTCACTTGCCGTAATTTCAAGAAGATGATGCCCTCACCCTCCTCCTCTCGGCAATTAAACCCACATTGCTTGCCGCCGCGGAAAATCGGTATTTTTCCGAAGATTTTCTTGAACCGAGCAGCTTTCCCTCGAACCCGCTTACGCGCGGAAGCCGCGTTTAATCGAGAATCGTTAGCGCGCGCGCGTGCTCTCAACAAGAGAAGATCCATCATTATCCGCGCAAACAATACGAAGATATCCCGATTATGCGTGGTAAGTGTGCCGGCGCGGTAAGGAATCTTTGCCCTCTCTCTCTCTCTCTCTCGGGCGGGATCAGATTTTTCCTGAAACGACGCGGGGTAACGTCGTTTTACATCGGGCAAAAAAGCATTTCAACTTCCGTCCGTATTATCGCCATTACGCGCATTAATTTGCATCCCGAATTACCCCTTTGCAAACACTCCGTCTCGTGCGCGCGACATGTTATTACAGTCAAATGAAAGTCCGCGCGCACCCGCGTTCCCGATAAATATCGCGGGGTTCGCTCACCCCGGCGAGCTCGGAAAGTTCGCCGGGACTTACATTCCCCCCCCCCCCCCCCCCCCCCCGGACGAGGATTCTCGAGGACGCGGGCGTACGGGGCCGAGAAGAATCCGCCGATTTCGACAGATCGATGCGGCGTTCGCGCGCCCCCGCGAAGAAAAAAAAACAGCTCACGAGTCAGTATTACATTATGACTGGACGAATGTTTCATACGGATGTGTACGATCGCGCGGGAGAAACCGAGCGAGAGAGATCGGTGTGTAATTTCGTTGCATCCGCGCTTGTATCGCGTGACCTACCTTGTTATTCTCTGTTCCACGTTGTCCGCAGTGCAAGTCCATCATCCTCCGAAAGAGAGAGAGAGAGAGAGAAAGAGAAAAATGAGAAGGGTGGCAAAAGAGAGCGAGAAGAGAGACGGTGGGCGAGAGAGTGCGCGCGAGCGCATGAACGACGGCGAACGACGTCCGACGACGGGGTTGATCGGGAAGAGAAAGAGAGAAAGAGATGGACAGCGGCCGATTCTTTGAAAAAAGAAGAGGAGAGAGAAAGAAAAAGAAGGATAGGGAGAATAAGAGAGAGAGGAGCAAGCACCGAGCCACGGTACCAACGCTGATACGTTACAACGATTGTTCCTCCCTTCCGTCTCGAGAGGCGATACGATAAAATCGATCTCCTAACGATCGAGTTATCGATCTCATAAACAACGGGCAAACGCGCTCTCGCATCGCGAAGAAAAGCCGCCAATGAAGCCCCGCAGCGTGTTGTTCCAATGCATTTACAATAACGACGTTGTTTATCTGTCGGACGACAAACGACTGGCGCGGTTCCGTCCCACGCCACCCTCTTCGTCCCCGTGACCTTTCCACTTCCCCTCTCCCGTTCACTCCACTCTCCCGTACATTGTAAGCTTCCACTTTACCCTTCATCCTTCTTCGCCGTATTCAACATCAGCCCTTCGCCTCTTTGCCCCATTCATCCCCGTCTATATCGCCACTCTTCGTCCAGTCTGCGTGTGTACTCGCGTACATATACAATCGTTATGTATTAAACACAGTGCAAGCTCTCTCTATCTCACAGACCGGCCGAGTTACAAACAATCGCGATGCATCTCTCTACGTAATGCGGCGGCGACTTGCTCCTCTCCCCCCCGGATGATCGTCGGCGGATTTTTGCGCGTGCTTTTATAAATTTTATCCCGTTGTAAACGCGAGGAGAGAAAGAAGAAGTGACACATTATTTTGCGGCTTACCTTGCAATTTTCTGATGCAATCGATATGTTTAGAGACAATATTTAGAGACAGAAGATAAAAACCATTGCATTATATAAATACAACGAGCAAACGATGATAAAGTTTTTGTCGTGGCTAAATGAATGTGCGATCGCGAGACGCGCAGTGGCTACGAAATTAAAAAGAAGAGAGAGAGAGAGAGAGAGAGAGAGAAAAAAAAAGAAATGCGAATTGTTGACTGCAGCTCGGGAGACCGTCTGCGTCATGAAGTCGCAAGGGATCGTGAGCAAGCAGGAAGATAGCAAGAGAACTAGTAACGAACTTCCGCAAACAGTCGCGCGTGTGCGTTGCACATGCACCGACGTTTAACACGAACCGGCGTTTCTCTCTTAAAACCGGTGGCGACGACGCGAGTATCGTCGTCTGGCCGATGAAAAAAACATGCTGGTACACAAACGTGTTGTGCGTTGCTTACACTGCGACTCTTCTTATTCCCGTAGGGGTTGGAAACGGTGGGGATTGGCAGACGCCGGGTCGGGGCTCGGGATGAGAAGGGAGGGTGGTCGGGGGCTGCTTGCAACGGGTTAGCATTGTTTTGCGCGACGGCCACTCAGACTCATCGTCAAAAGGGCCCGTCGAACGTCGTCGTCTGCCGACGACGTCAATAACGCATGAGGCCAAATTGAAAAATTATCACACCGAAGCGCACTCGCGCTATTTAGAGAGAGGGTGGCCCTGGGCCAAAGACCGTCGCCAGTTACATGTGCGCACGGTCTAATTCCGCGCGGGAGGGGTCTTTTTGTAATCTCAGGACAAACATCTTCGACTGCGACGATCGCGACGACGCGGTCATGCGGAAAAGTGCAATTTCGTTCTCGAGCTATGTTTTCTTCTACATTTTATTTTATTTTATTTTTTTAATATAATTAACACACAGACAAAATATTGCACGAGAAGAGAGAACGTTGTGGGGGAAAATATAATGTATTTATAATTTTGTGAAAAGAGATTATTTTATTTTTGTGCACATTACATTTTTGCGAATATAAAAAAAGATGACGAATAGTACGTGTGTATAGAATTGAATATATAAATAAAAAAAAAAAAAAAAATCAAACTTTGGAATAAAACGCGATGATTTATTTTTCAAGTGCTTTAAAGTATTTTTTTACAAGTATTTATTTAATAATTACGTTTGCACAGTCAAAATACATTTAAAAAAGCTTACCGATTTATTTACAAGATGCTACTCTGTAAATGTAATTTTCACGAATTTTCGGGATTTTGCGCGCGACTATTTTTCACATATCATATTTTATTTGAAATCCAGTCGCGCGCGCGCGCGCGTTTTTTACTTAATTTGTTTTTATCTCAGAGTAATGTTACTTGTTGTCGCGCGCGTTCAATATGCGAGATTGATAAAATTAACGATCTTTCTCTCTCTCTCTCTCTCTCTCTCTCTCTCTCAAAAATGCATTAATTTGCTTGACAAAATAAATTTGTTTTCCCTTAAAAAGAATGAACGAATTTGTTAATTTGGCGTTTTTCGGATGACACAATGTGATTTTTGCGAATGTGTTTCTTTAAGTACAGCCGCGCGTTCTTCGTTAGAAATTCTGATTTGATCGTCGATATTCCGTCAACATCTGTTTGTAGATTCACGGCAGAGCGTATCTATGCTTATATATGCATTGTACGTCGGTACCGGCTGCAAGGATTGAGCACTGATATAGCTTAGTGCTTACATTATTAATTCCACGCGTCGGTGTGTGTTGGAATTGAACCAGTTTGGGTAAACCGGTTGTAGTGTAACGATTTTACCCAGTTCCCAGCTGATACGTCTTCGCGTTTATATATTTAAAATCGCCTTTAAAAAACAGGTCAAGATATACACGGGACGGAATTAGAAATCCTTTTCGCGTGACTCTAAAATTTATCACGCTATCTGCGATTTAGTTTCGTTTGGCTCGATATGCACTTTTCTTTTCGCGAGAGAGTTTCTCCGTGTGTTTGTGTGTGGGTTTTCAAATGAATTAAATCCTCGTAGCCGGGCGGCGCGTGTAAACATCCATCAAATCCCGAGCTAAATATCACACTCCGGAAACAAGCCATTTGCGGCTCCAAATTTGCTCGAGAGGAAAGAAAGCTGTTCCGGGGGAGTTTTTTTTTTCTTCTCGCCACGCCGCAAACAATCACGTTGCGCGCCAGAAGTGAAAGAACGAATAGAAAACACGTTGAATTAAATAACATCGCGCGCAAATTAGACGTTTAACTGCATTTTATACGAATTTATTGTAAAAAAAAAAAATTTCTCAGTAACACACTCTTGTGTGCATTAATAAAAATCGCACACACAATCCTAAATAATAACTGCTGTGCCTTGTGACGTTCGAATTACTTGCAGTGTCAGATTAAGGGGTTGAAACGTTTCCTCCGACAAACAATGATAGATGGGCTAAAGTATAACCGACGACGAAGCGGCTTTAATCATCCCGAAAGGTGTGCTCAGCCGGCCGGTGGCCGTCGTTCGCGACGGTGTGCAGCGATTGTACGTACAATCGCGCACGAGTCTCAGGGCCGCGAACGAATAAATAGCACGTAGTCGGGGAGAGGAGAGGGAGCGAAAGGGGAATAAGGTAGGTGTGCGCGATGCGTCGGAGAAAAGCTACTTTACGAGGGTGGCAGGTCTGATCGTCGGCCTGCCTGCTTTCTTGCCGGCGAATAATTAGAGCCGATAAGTCACAGCGCGCAACACCCTGCCACGCGGGGGATGAGATGCACCGACGGGAGAAGGAGGGATCCCCGAGCGAAGTTGAAAGTTAGAATCGCGAGGGGGTAGGAAGAGGGTCGGGAAATCGCGTGCCGATGCCCCATTACACGGACAGACTTAGCTTCACCCATAGTCGCGGTTCCTACTTTCGAGTTGCCGGTCTGCGCGAAAAGGGGGAAGGGTAGAAGCCACCCCTCGGCGGAGCGCATAGCCGCCGCCATCGGCGGTAGATATCCTTCGCTCGTCCGATACGCGGCCACCAACACGCTGTGTGTTGCTATTTAGGGTAATTTCGACTTTCCGATACTCGTTACATAAGCGTGATTTCGAGGCTGCTCGCGCGATCGATCGCGCGCCCCGCTCAGGAAAGGCTTTCGATAACGGGCTTCGATTTCGCGTGCAACGCTGCAATTATATTCCAAGTCGAATTTTCGAACGCGGCCCGCTTCTTCAATGTGCATTTCGATTGTTAGACACGTCGTGTAATCTGCCACTAGTTCATTTTGCTTCTTTTCAAACGAAAAAAATATATATATATATCTCGCGAAAATACGCCCCGAAAATAAGAAAATATGAGTAAAACGACATTCGAACAAAAAGATCATGTATTTCAAGAAATCGTAACTTTCGTGTTATGAAATTTTCAATTAAGAGAGAGAGAGAGAGAGAGAGAGAAATTATATTTGACGAATTTATATATAATATAGAGTCACACAGATGCGCGCGCGCGCGGAAATATATTGGATTCGTTTAAACGCGGAGTTGGCGCGATGCATTTAACGTTCAATTTGTAACGTCAATCCATCTTACGTCGGCACACGATATTTCCTATTTGATCCGCATTAAACATGCGTGTCCGATATATATGCGGGCACTCAACCGCGGGTACATTGACATGAAGAAGAAATTCCCGATGTGTTCGCGAATTACGTGAATTGCGCGGAGGATAACCTGGTAATTTTTCGATATTATTCTATGGTCGCGCGGTTTTTTAACGTCTGGACGTAAGAAGACGACGACGACGACGACGACGACGAAGAAGAAGAGCCTGTCCGCACCGCGGCGCGCACTCGCGGCGACATTACGGCTGTCCTTTATACACGACAGTACATTGGAGAATACGGAGCGATTACAAATTTAGATGTGTCATTCTGGGTTATTCCGTAATCAATAATTTAGTCAGCGTTGTGTTGAAAAGTACGGCCCCAGGAGAAAGAGAGAGAGAAAGAGTATCGTTAAACGCGCGCGATCTACGGACGCGCGGAAGGACACATTGCGGTGCGGTTTAAGCGAATAAGTTGCACTAGCAACTCTAGAAATGTAACTTTGTGCTTGAAACGCGTGTAACTACTTTCGGCCTATACACATCGCTGCATTCATCGTTAAAGATGTGTGTATGGGCTCGGAGCGATCAATGTTTTAGCATTTTTCCACCCTCCTTCCCTCTCTCTCTCACCTTTTCCGAGAAATCGAGCGAACCGCCAATGTGCAACTGTATTTTCACAATGACTTATTTATAACACCGCCTTTCTGGGAAGAGCCGTGTTGTGTGCGGATTGTTGTGTGCGGGGCATTTGAAAATCAACTTTGCCGCTATTGTTTTTGAAAGCTTTGATTGAGATTTTATTGCGACACAAAAAAAAAATGACAACGATATTAACCATCGAGGTTTTGAAACGTGTGCGCGTTTTTTTTCCACGCAAGAAAGAAATATCGCGCCAATACTTGTAACAATTTATATTTCTTTACTCGCCTTTTTTTTGCAAATCGTTTTTGCACACAAGCAAGATTGAAAAAGCGCGGAAACATTTTTCGCGCGCGGTAGCTGAGAATATCAAAACCACCGGGCGACAGCCCTGATTTCATGTGCTATCAGCGCGAGACCGAAGATTTTTCCGCGGGGGGTCTATCTGGGCGGATGGACAATAGACGCAGAAAAGAGTTTTTCACGCCGCTATTTTTAACGCTCGGAGCTTTCTGACGGCGGAAAAGCGCGGAGAGGAAAATCCAACCGGGTTTGACCGCGTGCCGGACACGGATGAGTTATTTTGATATCGGGACTTCATACCCCATTAGGTCGGCCTGACGATTATTTCGGAAGCCGAGGCAGGACAATACCTTGACAATACTCTGACCGGCGGCCTCGTTCGATCGCCTTCTCTACCACCACTCATTGTCACTCTTTTTATGCTCCCACCCGTTTTCCAATTCTCGCCACGCGCTTGCCGAGCGCGAATGCTTTCAAAGGCTGATTTCTGGCCGTTTACCAGTTGTCACTTTGATGTCACGAGCGCGATAGATGTCACGAAACGCGCACATATTAGTATATCACATTTATTAAAAATTTTATTAATGTATTATATTTATTAAAAATTTTCGTTTTTATTAATAAACGAAATTTTTACACTAAATAATGTGCGTCGATAAAAATTCGATGAAAACTCGCGCGCACACATACACACGAGCGCCATTAAATATTTCTTATTAAGTCTAAAAATAAATATTTTTATTTGCGGAAGCGGGTTTACGCGAATTCGCTGATGGCGATGTCGCGCTCTCTCTATCTCTCTGTGTGTGTGTGTGTGTATACGTGCGCGCGTTATGTGTGACTCTGTGTCGCAGATAAAAGAGTTACCACGCGCCCCCGCGAAGGTTATATTTTACCCGAAAAATTGGGAAATTTTTCCCTCAATTTTATCGTTACAGAGATTATGCTTTTTTCGGGGCTTATTCCCAGTGCCAATATTTACTCGTTTATAATATACATCGAAGCGAAAATGCTTTAGCCGGATGTGAACCTATTCGAAAATTTAGTCGCAGTAAATAAATATTTGTTTATCCCAACTCAAATATATTTCGAAAAATGAGATACGCACAGCAGTAGCGAGCATTTTTTATTTGTCTGAAATATTTATCGCCGGACGAATATGTAATTTCTACGACGATATTCGATATAACCAGATTTATATGTATTTCTATGTATGTTTATTTATTTAAATATATATGTATGTATGTATGTATTAATTAAAAAACTAATTTATATTTGTCGAGACTGAATCTTTTCGCGTTGAAAAAGCAATTTGTTCTTAATAATCGTTGCTGTGTTGGCAACAAAGTGAGAAATAAGAACAAATTTCTTTTTTTTTTTTTGGTACATTTTATCAGTTTACTTCTTCAGCTTTTTTTTACACATGTTTATGTGGAAAAAAATAACAAAATTAAATATCTATTATATCCGTTTTCTTAATTAATGCCGATATTGTTTTTTTTTTTTTTTTTGTTTACTTTATTCTACATATGAAATCCAGATTTTACAATTCCTTTCCGTTGCATCTTTGCCGAGAGACGGAAGAAAACGGAAAAACTTGAACGGCATCAAGTGCGAGCGGTGCACTTTCTCCGACGCGCGCGCGCGAAACGTTAAACAACAAACATCATATACGCTGTATACATAAAGGTTCAACGATTTAAACGCGAGCTCGCAATAGCCGGAAGCGCTTTGCGCTGTTTTTCGACGGCGGGCGTATCGCAATAATCCTCTTTTCCGGAACAACATAATAAGCGCTAACGTAAACGCGCCAGTTTTCGTTTCTCGTTGCGTGGCCAAGAGGCGGGCGAAAAGACAAGAGGGGTGTAGGATTGCGAAATTTTTTTCAAGAGGTGAAAAAGAGAGAGAGAGAGAGAGAGAGAGAGAGACAGGGAGAGGGAGGGTCGTTCAGGCGAATTGAACTAACAAGGTCCCCGAGGGCAGTTTACGTCCGTATGTCCCAGTAAACCCCCCCAAACTGTCGGGGATGATCGTTTGACAGCTTCGCTGCATAACCGAGTGTCTATAAATCCGCGCCGACGTTTCTCTACGTCATTCGTGCTTTATTTTGTTTGCGCAATAACTTTTGGCGCAAAATACTCCGAAACAACTACACGGGGAAAAAAAAGATTTGCTAGAGCAAGAAGATTATTTACTACATGGCCGGCGAGAAAAATTTGCTAAACTATATATTGAATTGTTTGTTCTGCCAGCAAAACGTATTGTTGACGAAACAAACAATTCGGTGGACTCAGCAAATTTTTCTCGCTGGCCATGTAATGACAAAACTTTTTTTCCACGTGCACGAAACTCTCCGCACGATGCAATAAATTCTTATACTTGATGGTTGAAGTGAAATTTTCGAGAAAAAAAACATAAAGCGCAACTGTGTTCCGTCTCTGTTTATTCTCTCGCGCCTTATCAAGACCTCCGGACTATAGTACAGTATTTTAAGGCAAGATTCCCCCTTCCGAAAGCTCCACGTCGACGGTGATCAACCTGCTCGGGGAGTCTTCCTCTTGAGTCGGATGTCTCAACAGTTCTTACGCGGTCCCGCTTAGGGTATTGCTCCGACCGCAAAGCGCCAGTGAGAAATGGCGGGCATAGATCCTCCGCATCTCAAGTAGGTGCGTTTCGTGGCAACGACCGAATGACCATTTGTTAAGCTCCGCCGCTCCGCCGTCATCTGTCCGCCATCGGTCCGGGGGAAAACAGCTTGCTACAGCAAGCGCCCTCGATCGTCCTCGCTTTTTGCCGCCGTCCTTGACAGACGCGGAAACCGTCTCCCTCGGGGGAGGAGAAACCTCGCCGCCGCGCTGTGACGCGCGATGATAGCGATCTGTCCCGCGAACGGGATGTTTTCGTGGAAAAAAAAAAAGAAATAAAGCACGCGTTGTTTCACGATGATGACGCGTCTGTACACGCGCGATTTCTCTCTGTGCTCCGTTTCTTTTCTCATCTTTCGGCCGTTCCGATGCGCGCACATACCTCTTCCTTGTTCAAATGGATTTATTTAAATAGATTTATTTATTGCGGTTGTTACTCGGTGGATTTTTTTTCCCCCGAAAAAAATCTGAAGCGAACGATGTTTCGGGCCTCTTTTTCAAATAGATTTGCACTTCACGTTAAATGAACTACATATCGCGTTACTTACACAAATTTGCAGCGGGCAGCGTGCGCATCGCGAATTCCAATTTCAGATCGGCCTTCCGTAATTTCCGGAAATTTTCAAAAATCGCCGCGAACTTCAATAAAGCCGTCGTAATTAATTTGTGATTATATCGTGAATTCCTGCAAATTCATGTTACGTTGCATAGCGCGATAGGAATGCAACCGACCTCAACAAGCCCGATACGAAGTGCCTGATTTAGAGAGACGTATAAACGATATTTCGATACTATTTCCCCCGCGATACTTTCCAAATCGAATTGAAAGGTGCAAAATTGACAAGCGGCCGAGGCGCGCGCCGCGGGCTGCGATTTTTCCCCGGAATCGCCGTATCATTTTTCCTCCCTCCCTCTCTCCCATTCCTCTCTTCTCCGCTTCCTCCCCCCCCCCTCGATAGTTTCGCTCGCGAGAACGCGGAAAAATGTAACGCGGCGCCGCGGTACGCGCGCTCATCCCCTCAGATATGAAATATCGCCTCGGTGCCGACAATCGACTTATTAATTATCGATCGCTCTCGTTTATGTCCTCGATATCGCAGATGCGCCGAAAACAGATTTCGATCATCCCCCTTTCGGTGTTCTTTACATGAGCGCGGGGCGTTACATGTAAAATTTATGCGCAAGCTATATTTATTTCTATGCATATTTATCCGACGAAATTTATAGCTAAATTATAGATTTATATGAGAGGTGCGCGTGTTGTTAACTCGATATAGTACACACTAATGAGAGAAATGTATGTAGAAGAATATTAAAAATTTGCTTTATTATCCGTTTCGTAATTAATTTCGTATGAAATATTGACGGAAGCATTTACCACTTAATCGAGTGCAATTAGCGGCTTAAATAATGCTTTTAACGCTGTCGTAATGTCCTTTCGATTGTCATAGAAATTTGACGCGAATCGCTTGTTTAATTAGCGAAATATAACGCGCGTATAACACACGCGTAACGTAACAACGCGCGCTTTTCAACTCCCTTCTCCTTCTCGGTATATTGATATGCAAGATATATCTCGGGCTTATGAGGTTATTAAGGACTTCATCCGTGTCTCATGGTAGGATTACTACGTTATTATCCTTTGGTAAGTGGCAGGCGTAGGTTCGTGGCTGGTCGGCGCGGCTCCCTCTCTCCGCAAGGAAGACCAAACATCGCTTCCTCCTTACACGCGGTCCCTCGAGCTACCAATGAAACTAGTAAAGACATTCGTCCCCTTCCCAGATCCCAAGCAGAATGGGACCCAGTTGTGAATTTGACCCTCGTAATTAATTTATAACCGCCGTTCTTGTTGCAAAGCTAGTTGAGTAAGCAGAGGGTAACTGACCTCGCGCGGAGGGGGGGAGGGGAAGAAAACGCTTCTCCCCGAGGTTCGGCCAATTAAGCTCAAGATTTCACCTGCGAGCGCTTTTCAAGATAATCTCGACCTCGGTAGATTTAGATGCGGAACTATTGGAAATTGTTTCTCCGCGAAATTAATTCCGCGGGAAACTGTTGTTAACCGAAATTATATTGTTATTATACTTTACCGCTCCCCATCCCCTTCTCCGGAATAGTTTCCCGTGTCTTTTTCGCGCGATAGGTTACGACGCCGCGGCGAGCGTCTTTCATGCATCCATACCGATCGTTCCCGCGGGATTCCTCTAATGCCTCCGCCCGCGCGGCGCGTACTTATTACACACAGGCCTAACACAAATTCGACATTCGAGAAGCGAGAGTTAGAAGGCCATTCCCTTTCCGGGAGCGGAGAGAGACGTGCGGCGGGACGTAAGGAATCCATAGATCGCGAGGCTAACAATCAGCCATAAATTATGGTCTCAATATCCATTGTGTACCCTCCTTGCTCTCGAGCGAGCCTAACCCCAAAGTCTGAGGCCAAGACTACCCACCCCATCGGCGGCTCCGGGTTTGGCTTCTCTCTCGCCGCCCGACTGAACCGAGAGATATGTATATTAATAGGGCAATCTTACATAGTTTTGTTTACCTTGCCATTCTCCCAGTACGTATACAATTACTATCCCTACGGTCCCTACGGTGCTCAGGACCTCCGTTGCAACCCCCACCGGGGTGGGGGGGGGGGAGACGTGCGCCGGTCTGCGACCTAACTAGTTTCCGTCGACGTTCGCTATCGCGAACTCGGCGACTTGCTCGCTTCCAAAGCGCGCAAACGAACAAACTTGCGGCAAAATTTATCGCCTCTTCGTTAAGGACCGCAAGGCTTTTGCAAAACTTTGTTTTAACTGTTTATAGCCTTACTAAAAAAAAACAAAATGTGAACAAATAACTTAACAAATTGTATTGCACATTACATGGTTTAGGTTTTGAATTACGGATCAATGAAGTGTGCGCGCACCCTTTTCCCGCACGTTAACGTATTCGCATTTCACTCGGGACGAACGAGCGGCGATTAATTCGAAACCGACGCAGTGCGACGTGACGCGACGTGATTTGCCGGGGCTTCCACGCGAAAATGGTATCGTAGATTTTTAGCGACGCGCGTCAACGCGCCGCAATATGTCCAAGCCGCTGACGGCGACGATCGACGGTCGAAGGATGCTATTTTTAAAAACTACACCGGTCGTCGCGGCGATATTCCGATGTGAGAGAAGAGTACGCGCGTATCCGATAAAAACGAATTCCGTTCTTGAAGGGCTCAAACGCCGCTCCGATGAAAATCCATTCTACGGCGCGCCGGCTTTCAGCAAAGAAAATATTGTCCGCGGAGAGGGCGGGCGGGCGAGGAGGGTGGAGAGAAAGAGAGAGGAAGAGAGAGAGAGAGGACGATCGCGGGCAGAGCGGCACTTTTCACCTTCGCTCTTCCACCCCGGTTTTTAATTCCGTGCGTGGCACACGGCGGCGGCGCGCGGCCGGCTTTGTAGCGGAATGTACATTTCTCCCGCTGAACAACCTCATTTGTGTAATCCCCGAAGCTTCGACAACAAACTGTCTGCGGCATCGGAATGGCGCTGGGGGTGCACGGGGGTGTGAGCACGACATTAACGTACTTTGTAGTTCAGCTCTCTGCGGCGGTCGTTCTTTCTCCGTCTCTCCGCCGCGTTTCTCGTTTTTCCTCTCCCGCTCTCCGCTCCGCGTCTCTCTTTCCAAGGTTCCGTCGTCCTGGATGAAATTGCGATTGTAATAGCAATTATCTTATTTCTACTATTGCTTCTTTGTACTTCGATTCGCGACATACGGACGTGATGCAAGACCAGGAGAGGCCCGGAGCTCTGAGGGAGGGTGAGCAGAGCGGAGGGTGGCTCGCGAATAGAATTAAACGTTCGCCAGGATAGCTGGAAGGACCGTGACGCAATTTAAGTCGCGCGCGGTATTCGCCGGAACGAAACGAACGAACGGCTCTTTTCAGAGACATTACGCGCGCAATAGTTATAACGGATTTTTGGTATTGTTGCGCTTTTCGTTTATACTTTTTCATATTGCGCCCAACTCGGGCTTTTAAATACGCGTTGCATTTGAAAGGTCGGTCGGTCGGTCGGTCGGTCTCTCTCGCCGACGGTAGAAAACTCGCGGATTTTATTGGCCGCTCAAGGGGGTTGTGTGATGCGAGAGGAAAAATATTGAGAGAGGGAACTAATTATGTCCTTTAATTATGTGCGAGTTTTACAACATCGCGCACGTTTTAATTTTATATATTATAAAGAAAGATGTTCCGTATGCGTGCGTGCATGCGTGTTAGCGTAAAACTTTCCGTGTAACGTGTAATTTTGTTTTTTTTTTCCCCTTGCGCTATCGCGGCGGCATTGTACGTTCACCGCCGTTTCAAGATGCGGTGGGTGACGCACCGAGAGATTCAGGCCGAGTCGTCAAAACGTAAAAGCGAGAAGTCTGCATTGCGACGACGAATGTTTGGTAGGAGAGTCAGAGGTAGGGGCGGGGAGGTATGGTGTCGACAACGAGAGATTGACTGAAGGCTGGCTCGCGTTGCGGGGATGGCTCGCGTAGGGGGTTGTCGGCGCAACGCGTCGGAGTTCGAGTCGGAGAAACGGTCTCAGCTCGCGCGCCGCTCGGCCTGAAATTCGCCCGAAGTAATCAATATTATAGCTCGCGAAGATATATGCGCGAGGATGTGGGCAAACAGTGTACACACGTGCATTGTTACACGGCACGGTGAGTCGGACGGACGGTGTAAGGAGGGGTTGAAGCTCGGAGAGAGAGAGAAAGAGAAAAAGAGAGAGAGAGAAAGCTGAAGCCGAAAGGAGGTGGAGGAGGTGATGAAGAAGGGGGTGAAGGGTGCCACGGGGCTCGCAGAGAGAGCGTAGCTCTACGGTACTCGCGACGGGGGTAGGGCTTGAACGGAGGAAGGAAAGGGGTGGACAGCCGGACAAACAAAACCCTTGCTGCTTCATTTCTGCCCGTCTGGCCAGACACCGACCCTTTATACGCGCGCGCTTCCGTCCTACGCTCTCTCTCTCTCTCTCTCCGTCCACCCCTGCCCGATGCGTGTGGCGGACCCGCACCACTTCGCTCCGCCGGCGCTCCGAGACGAACGGGACTTTCTGCGCGCGGTACTTTTCGAGTTCGTTAATTAACGGCACTGTCGAGTCGAAGGATGCGCCGTGTAATGGCTTCGAATGGGATTGATAGTCTCAGACGCGAGAGAGAGTATTGTTCTTTGCTGGTGGAATGAATATTGCGGGTTGGCTCTCCCGCACGTTGCGTGCGTTGCGAGAGACGCTCGAGATTAACCATTATGCTCTTTTTCATATTTTTACGTCTCTTTGTCAGCTGAATGGCCATTTTATCTTCGTATTAATTTTAGAGAAAATACGCGCGTTATTTTAAATATTTCAATTATTATTATTATTATTTTAAACGATTCATTTATGCGTTTTGTTTCAGGTCAGTGGTGTATACTTTCCCGACTTCTGAGACACGGTGACGTGGCTTGTTGATGTGAGTGATAATATTTTTTGCAGTCAGTCGAGAGAGATTTTTGCGCGTTTTTTTTTTTTATAATTTAGAAATTTATTGTGAGGTTTCCCCTAGATCGACACTACACGTCGTATAAAACTTGTCTTCCGATTTTTTTAATATTTAGACAACAAATATTAAAACTTTCGTCGCGCGATCCAAGTTTCTCCCACGCCTTCGTAAATTTTCGATCAGAGATCTCGTCCTTTATATGCGACGACCCTAAAACGTTATGGCTGTTGACGACGAGCGTTGTCAAAATTTTGCCGTCGCACAAACCCCTCCGTGATGCATATAAGGAACCGCGATTTGGCCGAGCCACCGGGGCGAGGGATGAGAAGGAGAGAGATAGAGAGAGAGAGAGAGCGGGATGTCGCGCGAATATTCGGGTGACATAATACTTCTTAAGTCGTAAACCTCCCTCTGCTTCTCAGCCGTGCGGCATTCCTGAAGTTTCGTATCGGCAGTCGTACAACAAACACGATTATCGATGTCTCGTCCCCTAAAGCGAAGGGGAGGAAAACGCGCGCCCTCGATCCCACGTGCTGCTCCTTTCAACCCTCTCTCCCTATCTGAGCCGCGTATTTTACGTCGTCGTTTTCCCAAGGATCTCAGTCCCCGCCAGGACCTTTTTAGAATTATCGCTTTTCACGTCGAATCGGCAAAGCAACCGTTGCGACAAATCGGAATTTTATCTAAAAACACTTTGTATTCTCCGAAACATTGCTTTATTTCTATTGATTCGCATTTACGTGGTCTATACGTGGCAGAAGGTGGTAACACGTGCTTCATTACTATCACAAAACTTTTTTCTCTCTCTCTTTCTCTTTTTTTTCACACACACTCTATGTGTGTATGTAAGCAACACTATAATGCAGTAAAACTCAATTACCTTTTTATGCGCAAAGTTAGCTGGCGAGTTAATCGCCACGCGACACATGCATAATCCTCGTGCTTCTTTTTTTTTTTTTTTTTTTTTTTTTTTTTTCCACTATATATTTCGACGTACGGTTGTGCGTGTATATACGGTCTGAATGGAGCGTGCCAGTTTCTGGATGTTTGCGGGGGCGCGGTGGCTGACAGGGAGAGAGTGTGTAGTTGGCTTGGCGTTCGGAATGTGCACGGGTCAACACAGCATTCATTGGCTACTTGTTCATGCGGTGCATTAGTATTCTAGCTAATTAAAACGTAACTGAAACTGCAGTGGTGTGCGTTATCGCCGGTGCGTGAGCGGATCGGAAGTTGACTTGTTTGAAGAGACGTTTACACGAGCTCTCTTTTTTTTTTCCTGCTTTTGAATGAGAAGAGAATGTCCGATTGTTCCAAACAAGCAGATATGTGCGTCATCCTTTCCTCTAACTTTTCTCAACAAGAGACGTTTCTCTTAACGAAATTAATTTATATTATACGGCCCGGTAAGCCGGAGATTCCAGGTTCGACTCCTGGCCGAGGAGTTTTTTTCGCAATATTTTAATTATTAGTTAGGGGGGTAT
>QVNV01005013.1:0-24242 GCA_014825455.1 Pseudomyrmex pallidus | reverse complement strand
AAAATATCAATTTTGATTTTTCCGAAAACTCGATGAAAATGTTTTACCACAGATTATAAAAGACGAAATCCACGTCTCATACTTCCGGAAGCTGTTCAAGTTAGTTTATATTCTGCATAGCTAAGTGCATCTCTAAAATTTCACTTTTCAGAATCGCAAACTTATAAGCGCGTGCGCGCGCTTTAACGTTAATTAGTAACAAATTAAATTACTATAACCAATTCAATTATACTAGCTCGCTTTCACCGAGGACATCGAGGCGCGACTAGGATCGAAAACTATAGTCTCTTGAACGCTCGCGGAGGAAAAAACACAGAAGGAGGAGCCGCTGTGGAAATTGTGTGTTTTCTAATTGTTTCCCCATTCTTCCGTAACACACCTCGTTCCGTTACGTACACGTCCGTACTAAATTTATAAAGAGACGGGCATCTCGCATCGGTGTCGAGTTTCGCGCGAAAGAAAAGAAGACGTAACTCTCGTCGCGACCTACGCCGCGTATATAGGTTGCTAATTATACTGTCGAGCGTAATTACCGATACCACTTCCATCGTGCATACAAATGCAATGTAAACGTAATTGCGAGACAAAGATAATACCTCCGTTACGTTTGTGGGGAAACTGCCACCAATTCCACCGCTGGCTCCGCATATCGTGCGTTTAGAACAAATTTGTCGCGTGCGAAATCGCAAAATATCCTTAAAACACAGAAGTGTGTATACCGCACGCATGTGAAAATCTGCATAGTCGTACGACGGATCGGGGCCGTTCATACGCACTTCCGGTATTTTACATCGCGCCAAGTGGCCGGACACGATTCAACGTCGCTTGACCCTAAATCGCACAACTGGGATCTACCATTCTCTCTTAGGTTCGAAACACTGCAGGATTCAACAAGCTATTGAGTCTTGTAGATTTGCTGAACTATAATTCGCTTTTTTTCTTTTCGAATGAATATAAATGTACTCTATGTTTAATTTGAGAAGCAATCAAGTACTTACACAAGTATGTAGTGAGATACGTACGAATTACAAGTATACTCGGGAATATTATCTCTTCAAGGACTGAATATACTCAAACATTATAATCCGCTACATGTCGATCCGTTTAAAATATGAGAAGCCGTGTACCTCGCGCTTAATTATGCCTTAATGCATCGCGTTACGCGTTAATTAAGGTTTGCGCGCGATAATCCGGCCGTATTATTTATTACTCGTTTCCCGCGGAAACATGTCGATCGTTCGGATCGATTCTATCGAAAGTTCTTCAGTCGAATCGACCGCGATGAATCAAAGTCCGTTTATAATTAACCAAGGGGAATTATACATCCCCGTGACTTTTGAAAAATTCAATTTATTACAAATATCTCGGATTATTTAATTTGACGCGAAAATATTCGCGAAGAAGAGTCGATCAAATAAATATTCGTCAAAAGATCCGTAAAGATAACGACAGATTTACGAGGACGGCGTTTTGACACGGCGACATAACAGATCCTTATTTTGCGACGCGCATTAATCTTTTTCTTTTCTTTCTTTCGATTACTTCTGTTTGATTTCAGCCGCTGTATTCGCAACGACGAATTTAAAACTGGCGCAAATTGAATCGAATATCGCATCAATCACCCACATGTTCTTACCGCGACTGATAATTTGTCCATTTTTTTTTAATCGCGGTCACGCGGCAGCTATCCTTTTACACGCGTGACAAAATTGACAGACTTACAAGTCAACTACAATTCTCATTGTAGAATTATTTGTTACGAGATCAGAGACTGGCGTTGCAACAAATTTGTCTCCCGATTCTGACCATATAAGAGAATTGACAAATAACATTTTCAAGACTCCGGGTTGAAAAAATCGATTAGTTAGTGTGTCCGATCTTGATTGCCCCAGCGTCTTTTATGCCGGTGAAACTCGGCTGATCTCATCTTGAACGTTAATCCCCTCCTTTCTTCGATAGAAAGCGCCGGTATTCTCGCACGAAGCAGTTCGCACCTTCGCGCGTGAATGCAAAGCGGTGCGGTTGAAGAAAGAAAGCTTAACGCACGCTTGTGTACATATATTGTATATATATATATCTTACAAATGATTGCAACACTCACCAACTTTCAGCTCTTGCCCGATGAGAGATCAGTGCGCGTTAATTATCCAGCGCTCATTAATTAATTTTGTAATTATTGATGAAATAATTTGGCTTTTGTAGTTTTTTTGCTGACTGAGAACACGCATGTTTCTTTCGCAATGTATCTAACAATGTGAGTAACCGACCTCTTATGTCATCATTAAAAGATGCAATCAGAATTTTTCCTTCCGCGGAAAAAGTGTAGCGACAGACGTTTTTAATTATGATTCGAATAGCGCCGATTGTTACAAACATAACTGACGTCTGTCATATTTGATGCGCATAAAATTACAACAAAAATATTATCAAGTTAATAATATCGAGCAAACTGATTTTGAGAAAAATCGACATTTATATATATATATATATATAAAAGAATATATACTAAATAAAATCCTAATTTAACTATTTAAATTATTATTATTTCTGATAACATAATAGTAAAATGTTTGATTGATATGTTTACAAGTTGAACAAAAGTTATAAACTTTTTTTGTGAATCCTTTACAATACTCGAACGCCACAAACAACTGAAAATCGCACACGTGGCCCTGAGCTTGATACGTATTCGCGACTATTGTTCCCGGATGATGCGCCTCACAATAGCTCTTATGTGTGGCATTGATTTTCCGTTTGGTGATGATGCATTAAAGTGGGCCCGCGCCTCCTCGTTCGTCTCTACGGGCTTTGGTCCCTACACTCCCTACCAAGCGTGGAGCACCAACGATATAGGGGAAGGTCCGGGAATCCCCTCCTTTTCAGTCTCTCCTCGGCGTTATACTCGTGTTCCGCGCATAAGCGCTTTACTCTCGACAGTCTGAAAGAGTAAGCGAGTTGCGCGACAACTCGTTTGCGCCAACGTAAGAGAGATGCGTACGACGTGTTGTGTTTTGTCTTTGCTCTGTGATCAATCGATAAAAGACATGAAATGCTATGATCATGTTTGTTTCTCTTTGTGTTTTGTGTTACGCGTATTGTGTCCCTTGTAATTTCGCAACTATACCTACGGAATCAGTAAAGGATGTGTCGCGTATATCTATCTTCTTGTAACGAGAAAAAAACTTTGAAAAAAAAAACTCGTACTGATTAAAGTTTATTACGGTTCTTTATTGTGTGACGCGTCCGACTTCTCTGATCGATCGTTCCGCCGAGCGGCGAGACACAGTTGTATTTTTACTTCGCGTGAAACTTGTAAATGATAGTGCACGCGATGTATTTATCGCGGCCGTGTGTAAACGCTATCGATGCTAGCCATCGCGCGACATTGCGATAAAGAAGTCGGTTTGTTGTCGGAAAAGTTTTCACAGTGGAAACGATCGGGTGTGTGAAACGACGAGTGCAGAGTCGTGCGCGGCTCCAGCTCGCCATAGACTTGCTTAAGCGAGTTTGATTGTTGCGCCCCGCGGCTACAAGTACGGTGAGAAATAACGTTGTGTGTTGAGGATGCATGGAATAAGAGGAGAGGTCATGCTACTTCAAAAAGAATCGCACGACACGGTTCTCTCGTAGTTTCGAAAGTAAACGGAATATCCTTCAGCCGATATTGCGTCTAAACTCTCGCAGAAATTTTCCAAAACGTTTCGCGAACTCTGTTGATACTTCTAGAATATAGTGATTTTGATCGTAGGAATGACCAGCCAATTAAATCTTCGGTATTAATTAACGTCAATTTTCGGTCGAGCAGTTAAACAATACGATTGGTCGATTTGCCAAATTGATGTTGTTAAATCTAAAAGAAAAGCGACTTAACTCGCTGCAGTGAAAAATACTATAAGATTTTGTTTGTACAATGAAGAGATATATGAAAATCTTCGTGATAAGAGTGAGAGATCCTTCGAATTTCTTACTGCATTATTTTTGACTTGTTTGCCGGCGAAACGAACGGTTTTACGAAGCGCGTCGTTTCGATTTATGTCACATTTCGGGCCAGTCTTCAAGCGAGATAAGGATATATTTTACAAATACACATAGCGTGACAGAATCGACTTAGCGAGATGTAGGTATTTCTTGGCGGTGAGCATGTGCGAAGAAATCGAGCCGCTGGAATTATTAATGCGTTTTCTCGGCTATTCGCGATGAACTAAATGATGATTCTCAAACGCTTTTTGTTCATTTACTATGCGTGAAGCGTTACTTCATTATGCGTTTCTTCATTACGGGAATGCGCAGAGAACAAACTTAATTGTTATGTAACGCGATACAAGCGCTTCTATGTTTCCGCTTTTGTGGAAAATTTATTTACAACTCCACTTGAAATCGCCTTCCCGAAGAGAAATACCTATCTCGCGGAATAATAAATCGAGTGACGCCGCTCACATTGTGCATTGACTATTTTCCATTTACGTCAGTCATGATAATGAAATATAATCGTGGTGCATTTTATTTACACACGCAAATCTCAAACGACTGTTTTAACTTTTGTGTTAACTATCATATATACCGTTGCGCAAAAGAGCGAGGAAAACAGGATTCCGCGCGACTTTGTTACAACGTCTGATTGTTTTGACGCGAAAAAGAAATAAAATTGTATAATCATCATTGCGGAATCAGTTTTGGCAGAACGCGAAAAATTTCGTAAAATTTGTCTGTATACATACAGATTACGTTGTAACGCGCGCGCGAGCCGTGAAACGAAGGTACGGTACGAAATCGACGCTTTCTCTTTGTTACGCTTTATCCGCCCGATAAAAGAGGAGAACCAGATCCTTGATCAAGATCCGTAGACAATTAGCGTCCGTGATCGCCACGCGTTCTGATCGAAATTACCGACGTTGCATGTCGTCGAGCAAACGGATATGTCTGGTTTTTTGCGCGCAATTTAATAATGCACGGTCCTGCGTCTTTTTTTTAATTTATTACGCTCTTTTTTATCCGTTATCGCTTTATAGGTGACCGCTAACTCACACGCGACGATATAAATGCTTACACGTTGTCGTCACTCACACGTGTGCGACGGTAATCGGTCCGCACGTTGGCAAAGGCCGCGGCTTTTGTGATGCAACTAATTCTGAGAAGCACGATAAAATGTTTTTGCAAAATCTTGTCTATTCTCGCGAGACCGGTATCCGCGCACCCGCAAGGAGCGACCAAACTGATATAACGCAAATACTCGTTAATTTTTTGGTTTTTTGTTTTCCACTTTGAAAAAACGACGTAATACAAGTGGAAGCACGTTGTCGAAATAAATTGAACAAATAACCGAAATAAATTTAGTCTGGAGGTGTGTCTAATTTGGCAGCGATTCTCTGATGACTGTTTTATTCAAAGAGAGATGAGAGAAAGTATGTTATGTGTAAAACTTAAATGTTTTAAACTAAAAATTTGTATCAGATAGATTTAATATTGCCTTGAATTTATTGTTTTGAATTTATTCGTAGTTACGCAATTTACAGAGTATGTTTTCTTTAGTTTTCATAAGTGATTAGAAAAGTTTTTTTTTGTTTTTTTTTATACCGGAAACTGTATGATCTATCTACTCTTCTTTTCCATTCATTATCTCCGAAACTATGTGTGTAAACAATGTTTGCGCTTCAAAACTTTACTGCGGTAGACAACCTAGATAGAGAGAATCTCGAAACCGAGATTTGAATGAACGCATGTAACATATAATGAACATGTACAATATATACATACATATATCGGAGAAGAGAAGACGCGCGCGAAAACGATGCTATCTGTAACATGAAAAAATGAGACTTCTCATTAACTGGGTCTTATTGTTACGTGCGGACGTGACGAATGTAACATTCATTGTTATACCGAAGAACGTTGAACCGGTATCGAAGATATTGATAAATGGGTCACACAATCAACTGATCAATAATTAAGAAATTGCAATTTCTCGATTCCCGACGATGTTGCTTATTAGCGATGTGTATAATAATCAATAGTATCATCAATTTTTTTTTTAGTTTTTTATTTTTTTTTATTGCTTTGTCAATGTCGAAAACGATAAAATTTGTTTTTAACATCCGGAACAACATAAACTAACACTTCCTAGATCGTCAGTTTGGAACTAGCACGCGACAATTAACCGATGAAGGAAGGATTAAATTATTTGCTTTCCTAGAATATAGACTATAAACTTTTCTTTACTCTTGATGACTAACAAGTGAGATAGAACAAAGAATTAAAATCGGAAATTAGATCATTAGTTAGATTTGTTATTTAAACAGTTAGAAAAGTAATGAGTTATTAAGATATAACATGCGGCACGACAAATACACTTTCTATATTAGAACCCCATCTCATAAAAGAAGAAGAATTGTTAGCGTGCCCGCTGCAAAAGCACCGATACTAGATTAGATTATGGAATCTTTTAATGCGGGAGTAATGCGTACTTACGTGCGTGCGTACAAACCGCAAAGAATGCGCGAAAGGTAGAGATAATAAACTCGCGAGAAAGGCAAGAGTACCTAAACATTAAAGAACTGTTACGCCGGCAATTTTGAAATCCAACAAACAGAAGAGAGAGAGAGAGAACTTTAATTGCCGCTTAATCTCGCTCGTTTGCAACAAACGGTCAGTTTGCGTCACACAATAATTTCAGTTATTTTTATAACGACTTGTATTAAACGCTTAAAAATCTCGAAGAGACAATTTTTACCAATCTACTTTTAATTAGAATTTGTCAAAAAAGTTTTTTATACTTTGTTAGATGAACCGTTAGAAATTTTTACATAAACGTGAAACTTCAGAGTGGTGAAATATTTTATATTATTTTGTGATCTCATTTTGCGAATGTGATTTTGCGAAACGGAATCCGGCAGCATGGTGTTCGATTATAATCTCCTTCCTCGTTAAATTTGCGCATCCGTGACGCGCGCTCGTGCACAAGGCGAATTAATAAGACGCACGCTTGCTCGTCCAATTAGAATGTAGAAATTAATTTGACGTCAAGATAGTTCCCGCGCAAAGACGAACAAGAAGATTACTTTCACTGCGTGTACACGCCGCGTGTACATCTCACATCTATATAGCTAGTTTTTCCCGCGGTGTATTTCAGAATTTTACACTTTCGTGAGTTCCGACATTCATTAGCAAAAATCTCAATAATCTCGTAAGGGCTGTTCACTTTAGCTTGGTCGCTTATTTGCAGATCGCGTTTAGTGACGCATAACGGTTTAGATAACTGTTAACTACATTACGTGATAAGAACGCGACCTCTCTATCGCATTCTCAAAATAATACCGTCGTAGTCTCGAAGAATTCAGTAATTAAGTTTCATTTTCACATTGATCACACAATTAAAACGTTTGTGAAATTCTTTAAAAAAAAGTTTTTAATTAGAAAAATTAAAAATACATTCTTAAAGGAAATATCGAATATCAAAATATATTCCGTTATTTGTAGTATGTAAATTTTTTACAACAGTGATTATGCCGCGGTTGTTTATTTATAAAATGTGGTGAAGTAAAAAACTTATGTCGGTGCGATTGAGGACAAAGACAAAAAAAAGTTAGAGTGGACGTTTTATTGAGATGACGATGACGTTAGCGAAATGTCAGCGTAGCTCTCTCGCAGGAATTTATCCTTGTCGTTCGTGCTAAAGTGTTTATCATATTTATTTATCTCGTCTGCAATGAACGACGCTAGTCTGATAATACCGAACGGGCACTGCTGCTTGCGCCGTGGATTACGGAAGTATCCGAGTATCGATAAGAAATTGTGGGACCCGAGCAGCAGTTGGATACTGAAGTGGGATAATATAGTGAAACATCCGGGCGCGAGAGCGCGAGGATGTCACTGTGACATCCACAAGCCACCTTGGTTGTATCCAGACTTAGGTACATATAGTAATTATAGGTAAAAATGATCAAAATTGCAAAGTAATTGATGAAGTGGTTAATGTGATAAAGTGGAATTTTTTTGGGAAGGAGAGTTTTATCAACAATGATGTAAAAAGTCTTTTTTATTTTTTTTTGTTTTTGTTTTTGTTTTTAATTATTCGCTTTAAAGTGCTTAATTAACGTAAGTTTATATAAAAAAAAACACTTATTTTTGTGATTTTCGCAAATGTTGATTACAAATGTTTCTCTTTTGTGTTTCAGTTGGTAAAGATAGCGACGAGCCTGACAGAGTAGCGGTAAGTGTAAGAGTTCGAAGAGACATAAACGGTTTTCCGCTGCGATAGTTTGTAAATTGAAATGACGGTAGAAAAAAAAATCTGCATTAATTACAGGTGAAATCGACTTCCGTTAAGAAGCTGAACATGCCACCGAAAAGAGGTCAATTTGGACCCGCTAAGACACCTTCTTCCGCATTAGGTATATTTTGAGTTGTGTATATATATTATGTGTATTGTATATTTTTTACATTATTATGATTTATACAGATTTTCATTGTATTTTTTTTTTTTTTTGTTTTTAAGAGCATGATAAATTGCAAGAGTAGCGACAGTAATAAGCAAGTTTCTATGAAATATTTTCAGTTACAGTAGTTGACGTGCACATTTTGAATATAATATATAAACTTAGAATTTTAAATTATATTAAAGCTAGAAATATCAATGTTTTTATTATATTGAAACCATGTAAATATGATATACATAACAATATTTACGTTGTATAAATCAGATCTTTTGTCTCTGTATATGTGTCTTTTTTCATAGTTCATTTGATATGTATATGTGAATGTTGGAACTCAATGTTTGTGACTAATGTCACAAAAAAAAACACGTTTCCGCACGTATATTGGAGAGTATACATAATATCTGCTTAATTGTAACCGTAATGCTTCACTTTTATCTTTAATAATATACACATGGTCCGAGGAAACTCGCCAACAAAAGGTCAATGTGACGTTGACGTTTCGATGACGAGAATAACGCTAACTGTTCGCTTGCATGACAGCTCCTCTTGGTACTCCATCCTACACGGTCCCAAGGGCAGCGACCGTCAAAAGAGCTCTGTCAGTAAGAACAGCATCAGGTATAAATTCTATTATTGGCAACTATATATTTTAAGAGATTTCTCGCTGTTTTCGAAAATCACTCGGTTAAGAAAAAAAGACAAGAAAATGTTAAAAATAAATAAATAAATATTTGCACTATTAATAAATTTCATAATACGTAGCGAGATCAGAATAAATTGCAATTACATCAATTTCTTCCTAATTAGAAACATGTGCATTATTGCTTTGTTATCAGCCAATATCTGCTTTTTATTTTTACCGGATATGGATAATTTATCATGCTTATTTATTATATCATTTGCAATTCATTAATTTTTTGTATGGCTTGAGCACCCGTTCACGTGTAACGTAATTGACATAATTTTTGGTATCGCACAGTCATAGGCAATTTTGCAAAAAATGTATAGCATGAAGAGAGCATTATCACACATAGCGAGATCGCAATTCTTCAGTGCGCGCATTGTATCCCAATAAACGTTCTCCCAATATACACATATTGAATCGACAAAAGAAAGTTCTACAACACGTTGAGTCGAATAAAGAAAGTTATCATACTGCTTTATATCCAGCACAAGCCGGAGCTGTCGACGAAGAATGCTTTATCACTGCGTTCGAAGACGTCCCTACTGTTACCTTATTCTCGGCGAAGGATCTCGAAGAGCAGATGAAAGTTATCAAAGACACAGTGGGCGACGACAAGAAGGACTGGAAACAAAGAGTGGACAGTGTATGTGCCACGGTTAAAAAAAAAAATAAAAAGAAAAAAATAAATCTTACCTCATCCTCTTAATCGCTTTTTTTTTTATTTTTTATTTTTTATAAACGATTTCTTATTCGTTGTCTTTTTCTGTTGGCAGATGAAAAAGCTAAGAGCCATTGTACTCGCAGGTGGCACTAATTACGAAAATTTCACCGAGTGCCTAAAGAACATGCAGCGATCGTTCGAACAAGCCTGCACCGATCTTAGATCCCAGGTAGCAAGAGAGGCGTGTATCACTCTAGCCTTTCTGAGTCAAAGCCTGAAGACCAAATTCGCCGGTTTTGGCGAGGCAGTTTTACTCACGTTAATGAACCTCATACAAAATAGTGCCAAGGTAAATTCTCGTAGATTACTGGCAATGAGTGTTTTTTTATATTTTTTTTCACGTCATTTAGATACAATTATTGTTCAAAACGTCGTGTTAATTCCAATTATGTGTCTTTTTACTAACATTTGTTGTATTTTCATTGAAGATGCACGATAATCAAAGTGTTTTAGTTTTTTATGTGATATCTGTAAAAGGATTTAACCAGCGGTCGTTTTTGCCGTTAATTAGGTCGTGGCGACGGCCGGTGCGGTGGCAGTTCGATTTATCCTTCAAAATACCCACTGCAACCGATACGTGCCTATTATTATATCGTGCGTATGCCACAAAAGCAAAGACATTCGCAGAGCGTCTTGGGAGTATCTGGCGTTAATTTTGCAGACTTGGCCTACGCAGATATTGCAGAAGCATGCGACGATATTGTCGGACGCCCTGAAGAAGGGCATCGCGGATTCCGATTCGGAAGCGCGAGCTTTTGCCAGAAAGTAAGTAAAAGTCGATAAGTTTTTCAATTGACGCTTTATTCAAATGAAGTGAGCCCTAACATTATCAATTTTGTTTCGCTTTTTTGCAGATCGTTCTGGGCATTTAAAAATCATTTTCCGGAACAAGCTGAAATACTACTTAATACCTTGGACGCGACGTACAAACGATCTTTGATGTCACTCAGCAACAGCGGCAGTAGTAACAGCTTGAACGTCGTGGCTAACGCGAGATCATCAAGCGTTAGTCCACGCACAGCAAGACCCGTAATGAGTGCCGCAGGTAAAGATTGCTTGTTTGTATCGCGGTATGTAAATCGTGTTTTTTTTTCTTTAAGAAAGAAAGTACGTTGAAAGTACGTTGTTATATTGATGTTTATTCGCGCTTTGCGAGACTCTAATATAAAAGACTTGTCACTTTGTTTTTCATGCTGCTTTGCGACTTCTCTCTTCTTTACATTAAACGTATGAAGGTAGTACGGAAAATTTGCATCAGACCACGATTCAACCGCACGGTCCGCTCAGACGTACCCCGTCCTTGCCTCGGTCTTATCGTCAATCTGGTATCCCGATACTACAAAGACCAACAGATAGTCATTGTAATTTTTCCACAGTCATTTTCATTAAAAAAACAAAAAACAAAAAAAAAAAAACAAAAACAAAGAAAAAGCCAAAATACACTACGTTTCTGCGCATTACGTGTTACGTTACGTATACATACTGTAAAGAAAAAATCTGCACGCACGAGACTGACGTTTTATTAAACTATTTTAGAGTTACCATTAAATACAGATGATCTAATGGCAGTATCATCGAACTAATCTAATCTTACATTTTGCAGATCGAGGTACACCAGGAGTTAGATCCACCAGTGCGATCGATCTGCAAGCTGCTCAAAGAGCAAAAGCCAGAATAATGTATGCAAATATAAGCAGACAAAAAGCAGCAGCTCTTCGTAAGCAACATTAATTTTATCGCTAAATTTAAAGGCTTTGAAACAAATAAGTTGCTATTACTGTATATACAATAAATGTTTTATTATTTTGTTGTATTAGCTCGTCCGAGTAAATCTCCAGATCCCACCGCAATTGCTAGCCCAGAAAGAATTGCGAGGACGAGGACAAGAGTTTCGGGAGTTTCACAGTCTCAACGTATGTTTTTTTTATCATTTTTCCGCGAAAGAAATATTCACAAGAATTTATTTTCAATTATTCTTATCTTTATAGCCAGCAGTAGATCAGGTTCCCCGTCGTCTAGATTAAGTTACGCCACGTACAATCGCGAAGGTGAGTCGCTGATAGGTAGACCGAGACGATTATCGGGACATACTGTTGGCAGCACGAGCAACAGTCGCGAGCCTAGTCCGCAGAGATTCGGGATGGACAGGAGTTTTGCTGGTAAACTGAGGTGCGTTAAAAATACTTGCCACAACTTTTGGATATTCGACAAGACAAACTCGAATTTTTGCAGAGGAAGAACTTTACATATGTCGCCAACGGACAGCACCAGACCTCCGGTTATGGCACAAAAGATGCTACAGAAATCACGCGAAGCGGAATCCGCTTTGGCGGATGCTTTAACCTTTGACAGTATGGATAATTATACCAGAATACCAGGCGGCAAAGGAGATCACAGTGACGACAGCGAAAACAGCAGTATATGCTCGGAACGAAGCATTGACGGTTTCAGACGAGCTAGTGATGTAAGTACAAAGTTTGTTACGTAAACCAAGAGAGTAGCGCAATTGATGACTACAAATTTGATCTTAGTCACTAGAAAAAATTTATATGTCATGGAGAATTAATGTCTTATTCTTTGTGGGAGAATTAATGATTTGTTATTAAATCACTTTCGTATTGACTAAAAGACTAACATTCATGAGGAGGAAATTGCTGAATCGGATACATCTTCATACATATTTTATTTTTCATTTATTATTACACGCTGCATTTAATGTTACGAACTTATACTTTTAGATAATTAAAATCTACTGCTTTTTATCGTTAATTAATTAATCTTTACACACGATATAAGTATTTTAGTAGCATGTGATTTAATATGTTGAAGATAATACGTTGTGTATTGTAATTTAAGATGTTTGAGATAATTTCCATTAAGATGCAATTATTTTTTTAATTCTTTATATTGTTTATTGAATTAATCCCTTAATGAACAAAAAAAAATAAGAATATCTTTGAAACACAAAGGGTACTCTCTCCCCCCTACACACACACACACACACACACAAATCTTACGATGATGTAACTAATGCATGTGATTTTTATTTTTGGTTTCGTTGTGATGTGTTTATTTGTTTGGTTTGAACTAACGCCGTTCTTTTTGTTCTCCATATCTCTTCATCGTCCATCTACCCATTAGTCGTTCTCATGGAGTGGCTCTCAACCGAGACTATATCGTGATCTATGGGATCAATCAATCCCAAAGGTTTGTTAAATTCTTTCTTTTTTATTTCTTTGCATTAAGGTAAATATGAAATTTTTAAATCATTCACTCGTGTGTATACTTCGATGTTAAAGAAATTTTTAAATTATCTATTATTATTTGTGTAAAAAAAGAAAGAATATCGCAGCGCTTGCTTGGGTTTAGCGCTAATTGTTAAGACAAATCGGTAGTTGATCACGGTAACAATAGGAACACGATTCCATTATTAAACGATAAGAAAGAGTGACAAACATCTCTGAGTTTTTCTGAAAGAACACAGTCTTTTTTTATATTTTGCAGGATATCAAAGAAATTATTGAGAATTGTGCTCACAAACATTGGGGAGACAGAAAAGAAGGTTTGGTAGGCTTGCAACATTACTTGAGCAATGGAAACACACTGACAACAACGGATTTACGTAGAGTAACGGATATTTTTACAAAAATGTTTATGGATTCTCATACTAAAGTGTTCAGTTTGTTTCTGGACACGTTGAACGAATTGATCATTACTCACAATGAAGGTCTTGGTGACTGGCTTTACGTTTTATGCGCCAGGCTTCTCAATAAATTGGGCACCGATGTGTTAGGATCTATACAGACAAAGATTCACAAAACACTTGACGTTGTGAGGTAAGAATGCGCATAAAAGTTTTTTCATACAATTTTATATTTCTTAATATTAACTGTGTCACTCAATTTTAACACAGCCACAATGTGATTTTTCCAGAGACTGTTTCCCGGGCCAACAGCTTCTACCGGCTGTGATGAGGTATCTGACAGATCCAACACAAACACCAAATTTTCGCGTGAAAGTAGCAGCATTGACTTTTATCACGCAGATCGCTGAGACGGCAGAACCGTCCGCGCTAAGCAGTTCTGCATCTACAGCGATTGCACGGCTGCTCGACTGGTCGAATGACGTTAAAAGCCAAGATGTGAGGAGGCACGCGCAGAATGCTGTGATATCACTTTACAATCTCAATCCACCTCAAGTTACTATGATACTCTCCGAGTTACCGAAATTATATCAAGTGTGTTTTAAATAATTTACTAATTGTTGGTTTTTTTTTTTAATTTTTTTTATATTTTTTTTATCTTGTGCTTGAATCGCTTGTTTGTCTCTTTAGGAAACAGCTTGGCCTCTGGTTCAGAATCACTTGAAGAAGACGTCCACGTCGAGTAATCCGGCGTCACCTGGTACGCCGCCACCTAGAGTGCAGAGTTCACCAGCTCGTACGAAAGTAAAGAACGAAATTAAGACGGAAGCGAAGACCGAGATCGATGGTGGAGACGACAATTTGGAAGAAGTATACAAGTACGTACGCGATGTTTTGTCGAATCGGACATTTCAATAAAAGCTCGGAGATATTACAACTGTAAGATATGTATTAACTTTCTTGAAGTTCTGCTTACAGATCTCTGCGACGTACTACTGCTGAAATTCAAAATTATGGCTTCGAACGTCTGGAGAGAGCCACTACCAGCAAAGATAGTGGAATTAGCAATATGGCCGATGTGGAAGAAAGAATGGAAGGTCTTACATTATCTAATTCGGTAAGACTAGAAGAAAAAAAAAAGTTTTTGAAAGGTTTCGTTCTTAATCGTTTCGCTATAATGAGCAAAGAATGTGTTGCAAATATAGGGAAAAATAATGCTGATAATGATCTAATTTTTTAAGGGTCGATCTTCGTCCGTCTCTTCACCAACGCAACGAGGAAGATCTGGCAGTAACATTACAGTTAACGGATCCGATACGATCGCTGGTGATTTGATTCTACCTCAAGAAAATAATGGTTATAAAACACATGGTGTGTATTTTGTCTCTTGATGAATAACAATTTCTGTATTTAAAAAGAGTCAGAATATATCTTACGAGAACAAGATATTTTATATGCAGGATCGTCACCCGATTTGGTGAACAGACCAGAAATCGTGGACAATATGGTTAAGACTCTGCAGTCTAAAGTAGCGCAAACTACAGAAAAAGTGTCTGTGTTACAAGAATTTCAACTTTATGTACGGGAAGGCGATGCGTCATATATTAAACGAAACTTCAAGTATGTCTCGGTTCTTGCATAGTTTACTAGCTTCTTCTTTAATATACTTATTTTTTCTGATATGTTTCAGAAAAGTGCTCAAAGTTTTATTAGATAGTTTATCCAATGACGGTAAAGTGATACAAGTAGAAGTGCTTCAAACGCTCATTGATATGCTTAAATGCTCTGAACTGGTAGAGAACTTTTCCTCTTACAATGAATTGTTGGTTCTGAAAGTTATCTACGCCTATAAATCCGACGATCAGAAGGTCGATTCTTCCAGCGGTAGTGGCGGTAGATCACCAGTGAGTATCGATTCTGTTTGACTGTTTCAATTAGTAGAAATTTAATACATCATTGTGTGACAGGTGCATTGGAGCGCGGAAAAATGCGCAGCAACCATGGCCATGGTTTTAAAACCGGATCAAATTATCCATTTAGTTTCCACCATAATCGCTACGGAATCTTATCCATTAAATATGGGTGCGATAAAGATGTTGCATAAAGTAGTGGAGCATTGGGGTCGTGAAGCTATCGAACCTCATCTTGCCAAGGTTATGCCGGGTCTTATCAAGGTAAAAGAGAACTTGAAAAAAAAAAAAAACTTTCATGCAAAAGTAAATTGTTTTGCGTGTGTCGTTTTACGATTTTATATTTATATAGGCCTATGACGATACCGAGAGCGCGGTTCGCAAAAGCGCGGTCTTCTGCATGGTGGCGATCCACGTCGCCGTTGGTGAAGAGGTGTTGAAGCCGCATCTAAGCTGCTTGTATTCCAGCAAGCTAAAACTGCTGAATATTTACATACAGCGCGCGCAGCAACAAACGAACAGTCAGCCTGCGAGTCCGCGCAGCAACAGTAAAAACTAACTAACATCTAACACTGTTTTGACTCTCAGGATCGCGATGCTTAAAAGATTTGCCCGTTTTGGCGCGCGACATGAGCAAATGCTCATCAGCTTCCTTAGTAAGTCCAATCCGTGATCACGGTCGATAATGACGGTTTTAACCGTATGACTCGGAACTTTTGATACGATAGAGACTGATTATATATGTATATATATATGTATACTATATATGTGTGTATATATATATATACACATACACACACATATGTATGTATATGTATATATTTGTGTGTGTGTATATATATATATATATATATATACATATACATATACATATACACACACATATGTGTATATATATACATATATGTGTGCGTTAATTGCGACAACATTGGCGTGTGTATGTGTCGATCGCTGCTCGAGACGATAGTGATGTTGTCTAAAAGAAAGCCTAGCAAATGAGAAAAGCAGTTTGTAATCGTCCTTCGTATTACGTTTGTCAAATTTGTAAAAATTCTTGATAAAAAGACTTAAAGATGAGTGTAGTGGTGTTCGTTATCACAAGAGAATAAGATGAAAGTTTGTGCGATTTATCGAATTATGCAACTAACTGTGCATACAAGGAAAAACTAAGCTTAAAAAATGAAGTCCAAGGCAGAAATATTCCGGCATAAATTCTAAGTATTTTTATCAACATTTTAGATTCTAAAATTTACACAACTTCAAGTTGCAGGGAAGAACGAGTGCATCTCTGTTTTTGTAAGTATTTTAATGTGTTTATAGAGAGAGTTTATATCGTTATATTTCTGTTAAGTTGTAATCTCAATATCAAAATATTGTATGTAATTACTACAAGTACGTAAACATTTTGATAAATAGTTATTATCAAAATCTTAAAATTCATATTATTTTTTAAGTTACATGTTTTTTGCAGTTTTGCAGTTAATTGCATCATCTTTCACACTTGAAAAAAAGTGAAGTATCAACAAATATCATTTTGTGATACGCTCGCAACTTTTATTCTGTAAAAAAATTATGAAATTAGGTAATTTTATGTGTCATTTTGCGAACTGTATGACAATAATTCGGTTTATTATGTCCTAAACGTTTCTTTTTGTATTGTTTTTCTTTATTGATATAATATTATACATGTACGTATATATGCATATACAGGACAGTATTTACGTTTATAGTTTACGATGGAGAGATATTCAGAAAGTCCAGTATTTTTGTTAATATATGAATAAAAAACAAACAACGTTTATTTTGCAAACAGGAGGTGAAAAAAGTTTTGTTTTTATGTATAATATATACATATGCATATATGTATATATATGTATATATATATATATAAATGATTTTTTTTTTATCTATCTATCATCACGAGAACCTTATATTTTGTAAAAGTTCAACGACTTTTGAATACAATACAACATCACTGTCTCCACGAGTCCCAATCTTTTCTCGTAACGCGTAGCAGCTGAATATTAATCACACGGGCTATCTGATGTTATATATTAAAATAATATTGTGTACGTGCTTGTTATCGATTTACCAGTGCCGAGCGTAAATATCGCGTGTCTGTCGCGAAGCGTCGTGATTGCATTTTACAACAAACGACATGTGATAGAGCAAAGTGGAAACGTAAACAAGTATAATTTATTTGTTTTGAAATCTATGTGCTAGTCAGATTTCCAAGGACGCACAATAACGTAAAACAAAAAAACAAAAAAATAATAATAAAATAAAAAAAACAAGACAAATGGAATAGTCGGATCGTTTTTTTAACAAATGATACACAACTAACTATACTTACATTACGGAAAGAAATATGTGAGATAAAAAGCGATATTTTGGATGTACGAATGCGAGAGAGAGTGCTTTGTATGAGTGATAAATTAGCGCATGTTTAAGGAGCAAGCATACATATAAATAAAAGTAGTGACGATTATAGCAAATTGATCTGCTCGAGACTAACGTTAACACTTGAAATTATTCATCACGTTGCCAATAATAATAACGAAGGAACGCTAAATCAAACGCTAACATAACGAGTTTAGTAACATTTTGTGCCATTGTCGTTTCTGTTTACTGTATAATAAAAAAATATATATATATTATATATATGTAGAGAGATAAATCCTTTTTTGTCCTTTTTCTCTCTTATATATATTGTGTGTATATATATATACATATATATATATTTAGTTGAGATAGATACGGAATAAGGATAATAAAAAAAAAGTAATTTTTATTATAAAATTCCCATTAAAATGAATTATTGAAGAGTATTTCGAGATATTGAAAACATTTTTGAAAACATTTGTTCGTACGTAAATATTACTTATCGTAAAAATGTGTCGTGTATAATAGATAGGGAAAAAAAGCAAACATGTCGTTTTCAGCGAATTCCTTTGCAACACGAATATACATACATTCAAATGTGTGTCCGATAGTACCTCGATAATTCATTTAAGCGTGATAACGCGATAATTCTCATACATAAATTACGGCCAAATAGTGCCAAAGAAAAGAATAAAATACCGAATACAGCACGAATATAGGAGCAATCTGACGTGTAAACATAATTGAGGAAAAAAAGAGAAGTAAAAAGAGAAGTGAGTTAGCACGACAGACTGTGTATTTCTTTTACTTTGTGCCTTCGGCGTCGACGCGACGGGATTTGATTGACAATTGTCTTTCATCATCACTTAGAAACAATTTCGCAGATAGAGATACAACTACTAAGAGATTAAAAAAAAAAAAGAAAAAAGAAATACAAGATTTTAACTGTTGTCGACGTCATTATATAAAAAAAGAAATGAACACGTAATAAAATTTTATGAATTTATTCTCGTAGCATAATGAAATTCGTAAACAAATTCGATATTTTTTCCATTCTGCGCTCCATTCTATATTATACATATATAGAATTTCGAAAGTAATATATATTTCGCAAATAAATGTATTCCTAACGCGTTGTTATTTCACACGCACGATCTTGCGTTTTACTTCGTGAAAGTTGAATTATATTGTCACAAAAAAACAAAAAAATTGTTCTTACTAGTTCTCGAAAGAAAGATGAGTTCTTCGTTGCGCATTTAACGATCGAAATAGAAAGACTTGCGTCTTGAAATTTGCTAAAATTTCAGATGTGTTATGTATTTAAGGAACAGGCCACGCGCAAAAGTATACAATGTTATTCGTAAAACGAAAAGAATTCAATGCAAGAATTGGAAGTTTTATTTGTAAGAGAACTATTTATCTTCAAATATAATTTTCTAAAATTAGAACGTTTTATTTTTAGTTGTAGTTATAGTTAGTTTGAGATTCACTATATTTAATAATATGAGATAAACGCAAGAAACTCTTACAAATTATATATTATATATTTATTTCTGTCCTTGCATTGAATATCGTTTCTCGGTATCCGACATTTCGATCGAGTTCTGTTTTGTCCTCACAACGGCTCGTGACCTGACGCGTACCGGTTGTGTATATACGTTGTACATACGTATTCAAATTATGCGATATACATATATATACACACACACACACACACACAATACGTAGAGTCTAATAATTGATATACAAATTAGATAGCTCATTATCACTGCCTGCAGCGTCGTCGGTGGTCGTGCCAAAGAAGATTTTACGAGGCACTCACTCTAACACAACCGAACTCTGCACAGTGATGTCTTTATCGATTTGCTTGTTCTGTTAAGTTTCATAAGCATTATTACTATATGTATCGATATATTCTGACTTGTAATTGTCGATGCGTGTGTGATATACGTAAGAATCTTAAATAGTGTAAACGGTTGCGTTCAACATGAACGATTTCATAGCTATCATAATTTTTTTTCTCTTTCATCCCGGATTGTTCTAAATATTTTTAGAGCGTAAAATGATTTTTTTTATTAATTAATTGTCAATATATGTGTTGTCTCTTTCGTCATAGCAAATTGCATCATTGAGCGTTTTTCATCGGAAAGTTGCCCTTATGTGCACCTATCTGTGTTCCTGTGTGTAGGCGCGCGTGTGTATAATACACACACACACAGACACACACACGTGTGGGTGGGTGTGATTTGATCAAATAATATCCAGATTGTGCATGTCTTTTCATATTTAGCAAGAAGAGAGAGAAAATAATAATAAGATATTGTAACATATTTAGTTTATTTGTGAGTTTATTTTTGTACAAAGCAAAACAGTAATAAATTCACACTTGAATGATAACTTTGATGTTACAATATCTTGTTACACTATTTTTTCTTTTTTGCTAAATTTGAAAAGACATGCGCAATTCGGATTCTTTGATCAAACTACGTACACAGTTTTCTGCGATACCGAGTCGCTTTGTGCATAATGCAAGCTTTACTCTCTCTAAAACAAAAAAGCAGTGTATATATATATTTATCATTCCCAGTGCAAAACTTTCATCGTAATTATTATTACCATTCTCGAGAAACCGTTTTTACGTATATACTTCAATAATTTCAATCAATAGTGTAACAAAATAGTTAACTCTCTCTCTTGCTGTTAAAAAACAGCATAATTATAACAGCTAATGAATCTTTTGTTGCTGCAGATTTTGTCTATGAAGATAGTTGAATACTTTGGATATACATGGAAAAATCTTAATAAACTTTTTTTTAATGTTTACTAACACGCACTCTTTAAATTGTGCGTTTCAGTTTTTATTAAAAACAAAAAAAGAAAAAACCGGCTGTATTTCCGTAAAAAACTATCTTCTTGAATTGCGTCTTTCAAACTCTATGTAATCTTAGTTTTTGTTTTTTGTTTCTTAAATCCTCCATAATTATTTAGTTTTCTTAAATTAAATATTATACTTTTGCAGTAATCGGATTTTGTTTGTGATTGCTGCATGTTTTTCGGGAGCTTGAAACATGATTTTATCGCAACTGATTATCTCGGTGCAACTTGTTGGGTTTTTTTTTTGTCTTTTTTTTTAACGTTGCACACGCGCAACATTAAAATTGAACAACGTTTCTCGCGCACGTTTCTTTGTTGGTCTCTTCGAAATAGTTTCCTTCTGAATCATGGTTACGTAAGTATTATCGTTCTACTAACCATAACTCTTGTTAATAAACTTTATTAAATTGTTTCGTACGTTTTTACAATGACGTTGTATATATTGCGGTAGAAGTTTATATAACGACACGAAGTACATAGATATCAACATATTACATTTGTCTCAATCTTCATATACAGAAAAAGAGCAACAAAATACATAGAAGGAATGTCCTCGATCCAAAATTACGCATTTTCGCGATAACAATGCGCGCATAATGCACATGATATTTTATTCTTTCAAAAACTCCTCCACAAAACGATTTCTTTTTTACCGTTTACAATTGTTCTGTGAAAAATCTCAGAAATGCGAAAATCCTATTGTCGCTCTTATCACACAAACAGGGAACGAATTCTCTTTTCCCGCTCTTCTCGTATATGAGATAACTGCACATAAGTTAAAATTCTAAGTCCATTCGCGGGAAAAAACAAGAAGAAAAATAATATCACATGTGGTAAAAGTACATTCGTTGCGACGAAAACCTCGTTCTTCAATTGTTTGCTTTTCTGTATGAAAGAAATTACATAGTTACTACACAGTGATTGATCAATTGTAAGTACACGAGGATAACGGTAAAACCAGTCACATCGAAAGGCGAAAACTGTATCTCGCAACGAACGTGCGTCAGGAACTACCAAAGCTTTATTCGTAATTTTACCATTTATATACGTATGTGTATATGGCATATTGTGATTTACAAAGCTTAGCCTATTGTTTTGCGTTCGAATTGATGAATGCGCCGTTCGTCACGAGCTTGTGCGGTTCAATGATTCGTCTTCTTCTCTATTTAGACGGAACGATCTCTAAGCAAACTTAATTTTAAAATCACACAATAATTTTTTATTACATTATTCAGTTGAATCTTTTTTTATATAATTTTTAAATATAATTTTTATTATATCTATACAAATATACACAAATATAAAAGGCGTGTTGTATTACTTTTGCTGCTGAATCGAGCAATTCTTGTGTATAACATTTAAATATAAAATGTAAATTATTTTTTGTTTGGTTCTTTTTTTTTTTTTTGCTTTTGTATGTCATCGCAAGCGCAACTTCTCTCAAACGACATCTTGTTCCGTCTGAATAATTCCTAAATCAGGTTTAAATATCTTCTCTTCAAAGTAAACAAAAACGCTAATACTCGCGAAATCAAACAAATCATTTAAGTAATTGGTTTATTATTATTCACAGCGCGCGATTTTCCGCCGAGAGTTCTTAATTTTCAGAAGAAATGCTTGATTTGTCTAGAAAAAAACGTTCATGCATTTGTATACAGATTCATCGCGAACCTTTCCAAACAGTAGTTAAAAATTTTACCACAACTTTTGTTTCCTTCATCACCATTATACTATCAGCGGTGTGCTATTGATAAATAATAGAAGGAAAAGTCACGCAAAAAGAGCGATAATATCAGAGAATCTTTATCACGAGTCACGTGATTATTTAGTAACCTATATGGCATCAGATCAATATCATAGTAATATTGTAATGACGATTTTTTTGCGCAAAATACTTGTAGAAAAGAAAAAATGGAGAGGCACTTTAACGCGAAAACGTACATATACTTTTCGCAAAATAATCATGCGTTTCTTTCAACGTGCTGCATTTCCTTTACACAATGATTCTACATATATTATAGTAGCTTTAATTTATCAAGACATAACAAAGAGACAAAGTGTTGTATATATTCGCATAATAAAATGCGAAATGTGTTTCGTTGAGCATTTAGATTGTATTATTTAACAACAAATAAGAAAAGAGTGAAAAATAAGATGCAAAGATCATTTTCTTATCTTTGTACTTTATAGGTATGTGTTATTGTTCTGTCCTGAGGTTGTGCGTTCTTTCGACGACCGGCATGTATTTCACGTAAATAAATTATATCTCGCGTGTATAATTCGCGATGTAAATAGTATATATAAATTCGTTCTGTAAAAATGAAGACTGTATTCTCATGATGTCTTAATACTTTGATCACTGTCTCTGAAACCGCTCAAACTCTGCGCATCCGTAATATGCAGATCGTAATAAAAGAAAAACAAACAAAAGAAAAAGAAAAAAAGCGTCTTAAACGTTCTGCACAGTTTTTGGATGGAGCGGCTCGGTGCCTTGCAACTTCTTTCGCTGTGCTCTTCGCTTAGCACGTCGCTTCTTCTCCTTCGCCTCCACTCCCAGGGCCAGGAAATTGTTCTGGAAGTACTCTTCGATTTCCGACAGCTTCTTACCGTGAGTCTCCGGCAAGAGTAGCCAGACGAAAACAGCCGCCCCAAGAGAAACACCGGTAAAAAACCACTGCACCGCGTGCGATCCTTGAAAACGCAAGATTTTACACATCTTTTTGCGAACAGAATTCTTTATAATAAGTGAAAAATATTGAAAAAGTGTCTCAATTACTTAATTAAGTTAATGAAGAAATCAAAAGATTTGTGTAAACGTGGGAGTGAAAAAGATACAAAGTAGATAACACTTGCACAATGTAAAGAAAATACAATTAAAAATACTGCTATATTATAGATGAGATAATACAAGATAACGCAAAAATAAGGCGCGTACCTCCCAGAAAAGCTTGCAAGCTTCTGTAACTTTGCAGCGCTGCAAACATGAGTAGATTTGCCATGGAATAACTGATGGAATGAGCGATTCCGCGGATCTCAGTCGGAAACAATTCCGCTGTCATGGTCCACGGAATGGTCAACATCCCGACCATCGACGTGCATACATAAAGTAACAGACACAGTACCGGTACCTATAAACATCGTGTATCGTTCGATTAAAGCAAAAATGAACTTGTTGACAAAAATTAATTTGAACGCAATCATCGAACTTACCCAATAGCCGCTGCGATCGCCATTTCTTATGTTCAACGTGAAATAACCAGAAACAGCCATGCACGCGGCCATTCCGATGCACGAAATTATGCATAACGCTCGTCTCTTATATCGTCTCAGCAGCCAGGTGTTCACCATGGAACATAGAAAACGCGTCACGCCAACCAAAATAGATGCGATGTATTCGTCAACGCCAGCGCCCACTTCCTACGATTTAATCACACAGGGATTAAAATCAATAAAGATCAATATTGGTTATTAATTACAAGTCAGAAAACTTGTATGTATAATATATATATGTATATATATATATATATATATATATATATATACAGGGTGTCCCAGAAAGTCCGTCTCACCGCTCGTAGGCAAGTAGAAAGGGTTA
>QVNV01005012.1:0-14885 GCA_014825455.1 Pseudomyrmex pallidus | reverse complement strand
TATATATTATTATTATCAAATCTAACATTTTGTCGAACATTTCCTTTTTATCTTTTCTTCTTGATTGTTGTTGTGAATAATTCAGGCGGAACAAAGATTGTTGGAAGAACAAAAGCGTGTGCGAGTTTATTTGCATCAGACGACTCTCGAACGCCTAGCAAAAACCTGTGAGAGAGTACTTATAGAGAAACACTTGGACATATTTCATTCCGAGTTCCAGAATCTATTGGATGCCGATAAAAATACAGATTTGGGCAGAATGTATCAGTTAGTAGCGAGAATACCAAATGGCCTTGGAGAATTAAGAAATCTCTTAGAAAGTCACATTGCTAATCAGGGGCTTGCAGCCATAGATAAATGCGGCGACTCTGCAGCTAATGTACGTGTGTTCTCTTTCTCTCTCTTTCAATTATCATCTATCACGTATTTACCTCTTTTTCTATTGAAATCGCATTGCAATTTTACCTCTTTACGTACTGACTTGTAATACTAATTGTCTCGTTTGTAGGATCCGAAAATTTATGTAAATACAATCTTAGAAGTTCACAAAAAATATAACGCTTTAGTACTAGTTGCATTTAACAATGATAGCGGCTTCGTAGCAGCTCTGGATAAAGCTTGTGGACGATTCATCAATAGTAATTCAGTTACGAGAGCGGCAAACAGTAGCAGTAAATCACCAGAATTATTAGCTAAATATTGCGATTTATTGCTGAAAAAGAGCAGTAAAAATCCGGAAGAAGCAGAACTCGAAGATACTCTTAATCAAGTTGTAAGTGTTGCTGTATATTCCCAGGTTTTTTTTTCAAACTTTGCGAGTATTCTCAAGTTGAAAAAAAAATCTGTCTAATTATTGTTATAGTTTCATTTTCTCTATGCGCAGATGGTAGTATTTAAATACATCGAAGATAAGGACGTATTCCAGAAATTCTATAGTAAGATGTTAGCCAAACGATTGGTGCAACACATGTCTGCCAGTGACGACGCAGAGGCTTCTATGATCTCTAAGCTAAAACAAGCATGTGGATTTGAATATACTTCCAAATTACAACGTATGTTTCAGGTAAAATATGTCATTTGTTTGCACTAGTTAGAAATTAATTTATTAATATACACGATCTGTCTGTGCTATAAAGAACTATCAGTGTAATCGTAACGGTTCGTTCGTAGGATATCGGTGTATCAAAAGATCTAAATGAACAATTCAGGAGACATTTGACAAATTCCGCTGAACCTTTGGACATAGACTTCAGCATACAAGTATTATCTTCTGGTTCATGGCCTTTTCAACAATCGTTCACATTCTCTTTGCCAACGGAGGTAAAATATATCAACATAATATTACATTAATAATTTAATATGATGTAATAATTTTGATTTTACTTGAAGTAAGCAGATAACTTCAAAATACACGGTATATTTCGATCTTTAGAGTTTAAATCCTTATCAATACGTACGTAGATGTAAATAAAAATGAGTCTAAGTTTTAGTCAATTCTAAAAAAAAAAATTAAAAAAAAATAAAAAATAGAACTGCTGTTCATTGATCAGAAATAGTGTGTAAATCATAAGTACGGCTTGACCAACAAGCTTTGATAGATAAATGATGATATAATCTAGTTTTGGTATTAATATAGAAGAAATTTCATCACGCTATTATGTGTAATTATTAGCTTCCATTAGTTATTTGGATTTAAATCTTCTCTTTTTTTTATATATAGTTTACTTATCGATAATTTTAATTTTTGCAGTTAGAAAGATCTGTACATAGGTTCACCACATTCTATAGTTCGCAACACAGCGGCAGAAAGTTAAATTGGCTATATAATATGTCTAAAGGCGAGCTACATACAAATTGCTTTAAGAACAGATATACATTACAAGCGTCAACTTTTCAAATGGCAGTGTTGCTAGCATACAATGGATCTACATCATGGACAATACAACAATTACAATATGCTACACAAATTAAAATGGATTTTTTACTACAGGTAATGGAAAATATATTGTATTAGAAATTCTTTACATCTCAAAATGATCTTTCAAAAGTAAGGAGCATTTTATTTAAATTTATGGCCGTGAGTGCAGGTCTCTAATAAAAGTGACAAGCAAAATATAAAAATACTAAAATTTATCCTTTGCTGCAGGTCATTCAAATACTTTTGAAAGCTAAGCTTTTAACTGCAAATAGCGACGATATAGCTGAACTGACGCCATTATCAACCGTAGAACTTTTTACGGGATATAAAAAGTATGCACTTTTTCCATACATAGGTCGTTTATTATTATTACAAATATAGCATTTGATCAAAAACTATTGATTTCCATTTAATAGCAAAAAATTAAGAGTAAATATCAATATACCTATGAAAACGGAATTAAAAGTCGAACAAGAAACTACACACAAACACATAGAAGAAGATAGAAAACTTTTAATTCAGGCAGCAATTGTTAGAATTATGAAAATGCGGAAAGTATTGAAACATCAACAATTAGTGGCAGAAGTATTAAACCAATTAAGTTCTAGATTCAAACCAAGAGTACATGTTATCAAGGTAAAAAACAAATTTTGTTTATATAATAATATTGTACACTCTAGTTATAGTAGATCTCGCTTTTTTTCGTTTTTTTTAGTTTTGGAATTGGTGTTATTGTGAATGTTTCCTGTGTCCATTTCTGGACATAAATCTATTAACTAACTTTATTTATTATTTACACAAACTCTTATTATTACATAAAAAAAAGTTTTAAATAAAGCTTTTTTTTTTAATAAAAAGTTCTTCATTCGATCCGTATTTAAAATATCCAAGTTTTATAAAATTTTATCTTTTCCATGTGATATTGATTCTTTTTCTTTCAGAAATGTATAGATATTTTAATTGAAAAAGAATATTTGGAACGCACAGAGGGTCAAAAGGACACTTACAGCTACTTGGCATGATCAGTCGATTTAGGGCAACGATACAACAACACTCATGTATGCAAAAATAAGATAACCTTACATTGCATTATACGTATCACAATATTTATTTAAGAATTTTCAATGTATAATTCTCCATTTTTATTCTGTACATGTGTGGATGCCTTTGTACCTTGTTGTCTTTCTGGTCGCATTTATAGAGACTGGCTTTACACACACACTTAATGACAATTTTATTAACATCTTGATATATTATTTCTTTTATATATATACAATAGTAGTGATCACGAGATTGTCTTATCGAGACCGATCGAGCGTGCTCGCGGTATCTGCTATCATTTAAGAGACATCAAAATAATGATAAACAATTGAGAAATAGATTTTACTGTTTGTTAAAGTCAAAAGTGTAATTGGAGTAAGGAGCATCTCCCAGTGGAGTCGACCAATAACGATAAGCCAATCTCGCAGACAAAAATAAGGACAACCTCGCGACCACTATTGTGTGCGTGGATGTGTGTATGTGTGTGCGCGCGCGCCTGTGTGTGTGTGTGTGTGGGTGTGTGTGTGTATGTGTGGATGGGTGGGTATATACTTGAGATATTAATAAGATTATTTCATATGATATATTATTAAGAATCGAATGTGTGCTAAATGTGTTACTGCCTGTGCTAATTCTCATATGAAATATATTGCTTCAACATCAAAGCCATGGCACATATAAAAACAACTTGAGAAGTAGTAAGCAAATTAACCAATTACAGTTCAGTATTATCGCTAATATAATGCTGGCTGTCATTGATTAGTGTACCAGTTATGTCATGCTTTGCAGACTGTGTGAGACAGAATTTTCAATTATATATCTATAGAAGATAAATATATGTATATATATATATACTATATATATATATTACATAGCATATTTTTAAAAGCTATTGGTTTTTATTTTATAAGTTGCTAAGTTTAAATTAATATATTTTGATCTTATAGTTCAGAATATCAAAAATCTCGGCTGCTTCTTGGTAACTAATATTGTGCTTTTATGACGTCATATGTGAAAAAAGTATAAGCCACTTACTTTTCACTGTGTCCATTATGTGTTTTATCAAAAATATCATTGTAAATTTATATAAAAACAAAGCTGCGTGTGTATGTGTGTACATATACACTTTATACCAAAATATGACATTTAACAAGAAACACATCATTGTAACAAATCATTTATGCAAGCACATGGATAGTAATACATTTTAGCAGAAGAAACATTTGGAGCTAGAAAATTTTATGTCAATAAAATGCAACATTCTATATTATATTAAAAATTCTACTAGTTTACTCTTATTTTAATAAGATATAATTTTATCGTAAATTGTATCTTAAGTAGAATGTTATGTATATTTGTGAAATTAGAATACAAAAAATTTGGATGATACCTCTCTGAAAAGAACACACTATAAACGTTAATTAACAATTTATTATATAAACTCAATATCTCTTTTAAATTCAAGAATGGTGAAAATTTTGAATGTGCAGAATGTCTTAAAAACAAGTAATCGATTATCTTTGAATTATGGAAGACGTACAGGGTCTGAGAAATAACAGCGAATCATGATTACACTTTTGGATTTAGATGTTTATAACATTTTTATTAAATCAGAATGTTAAAGTATTTGGTATTTCGAGTGCAATAGAAAAATAGCACGTGTATGTTGTGTATGAAGTGATTAAAAAGAAGGAAAGAGTTAAGCGATGGTTAAAAGAATGTAAAATTCGCTTTATTTACTTACTAATTGTAAGTTTCAAGTCTTGAAACTCAAGTTCGTGGCATACGATGATTTTTTTTCGTACGAGATCGCATACGAGCTCCAGAATTGTCCAATTATTGTGATTTGGAAATCAAAGAATTGTTAAATGTGCATACGATTTGAATATGCGATCAAGCACGAAAAGAAGCATCGTATGCTGTAGGCTTTGATTGTATATAAAAATGAAGGACACCTTCAAGACATTTGAAATATATATCACAGTCATAGAATATTCTGCTATTAATGACATTTTATCATCGCATATTGTCAGTGATAAAAAGAAAAAAAAACAAAAAACAAAAAAAAAACACAAGCTAAATTGTAATTAATGGCATTAATAACTGGCTTGCCCACCCAGGGTAAGTACCAATATCTATAGTTGCAAAAACATATAACTTGATGTATTTTATTAAAAAAAAAAAGAGTTGTACCTCTCTTTTCTTCCTCTTTCCCTTCCCTCTTTCCTCCCCTCTCTCTCTCTCCTATCTTTCTCTTTGCGAGAATTTTTTGAATCACAAAACCACTATAATATTATTCAACTTGGGTTGTGCAGATACGGATATAGGCTCTATCAGTCTGTATCCATATACTTGTGATATGATATATTCTCGCTCTTATTCAATATCTTTATTACGCAAACGACTGGTTACAACAAATTTCACGAAAATAAGTTGTTTGTTTTTGTAAGAGTTTAGACATGTATATTATACTCTTGTAATATGTATTATGATACATTAACTAGGCTAAGATTAGATTTCTTTATTGCAGAATAAACAATTTATGATCATTCATATATCATTCAAAATATATATCATATAGTGTGCATGTATGTGTGTGTGTGTGTATGTATGTATGTATGTATATGTATATATATAAATACATATATAATTCATTACATGCGCACTATACGATACATATGTATATATCTTTATTTTGAATTCGCATATAGCTTAACATTTCGATGTATCGCGATTGTAAAAACAAATGATGAATATATTTATACCTACATTAGTATACAGTGAATTTTGATGCTTTGACTTTATATTTAAGGTTTGTTGTGTGTAGTGTTGTTTCTTGCACGAAAAAATGAGTTATGTAAATAAACTGAGGAAAAACATTTAAAATTATGAAAAATATACAGCAGAGTTCCTCTTGACTTAAGTTTTTAAGTGAAGTTAGTCTTATGTCTTACCAGCTACATATGTGTGAATAGCAGTAAGAAAGATTTGACACAATAAATGTTTTACATACAATTATATCAAACCTGCTGTGGCTTCCATGCCAATAATTTTGTGAAATCTTCTTTCATTAGACAGATTTGTCCACTTGCTAGTAAAAATACCTGTTTTAAATAGTTGTAAAATGATGTTAAAATATAAGTTGCATTAAAAGATACTTGAAAGTAGAAAGAGTTTGTGAGACAAAGTACACACATTTTGTTTTTTCAAATTGTCTAGAAGTAACATTTGCTTTTTAAGTACTTGCACTAATTCTGATCGCTCCTTTTCCAAGTTTTTTATAGTGAGCTTTTTGTCTTCTTGCAATATCCTAATTTGATTTCTTAATTCCTATATATGTATAAATGTATGTAAATATATACATAATATATGCATGTATGTATAGTAAAATTATAAATTTATATAATTGTTTTACTTAGACATTATACCTTTTCTTCTATCTGATTATACTTTAATATGTTTTTAAACTTCTTATTACTTTCTATAGATCTATTTAATTTAATTTCATAATTGGCCACTTGTTGATTTAGACCATGTACTTTTTTGTTAAGTCCTTCTAAATCCTAAAGAATTTTTGACATATAAAACAACACAAATTTTCACTTTTTAAAACAGACATAATGGAGCAAAATATGAATACCTTCTTTAAGGCAGTATTTTCATTGTTCAATGCTTGATAGTTTGATAAAGTATCAGAATTTATATTTTCTAGCTTGGTGATTGTATCATTTAATGTCTCTATCTGATTGTGTAATTTTACTTGAGTATCACTATGTTTCTTATTTTCCATTTCTACTTCTTTAGAGTATTCATACTGTAAACACAAATTATTTATTTTTTTGTTTTCTATAAAGCTATTTGTCACCAACAGTTATATATTTCTTATATTCTACTTACTCTCACATTTTCTCTTTTTTCTCTACTGGCGCAAATAATTTGTGTGCACTAAATAAAGTAATTATGTGCAGTTGTAATAAGAAATAAAAAAATCAAGAATTACCATTTTATTATATTCAAGTTGCAATGTTTGCAACTCTTTATATAACATATCTATTTTGCTTTGAAACAAAGCAATAATAGCTTTATTTCCTTTATCTTTCTTTTGTAAATTCTCAATTGCATTGTCTGTTTCAACAGGTTTACTTAATGACGTTCTTAATTGCTTGTCCACTCTTACATTTTCTGCTTGACTCTTTGTCACTTTTATCACAGAATCTGATTGCAATTGGTTCATACTACTAAGCAAATTATTGCTGGCACAAGTATGTATAATTGAATTAATTTCCTTCATCACATCGCGTGTCTTATATTGAAGCTCACGATTTAATTTGCGAAATTCATTTTCTTTAACTGTTAAATCATCAGACATCTTTAAAACATATGTAAAACAGAGAAAACTTTATAGTAAATGGTTGTAATCTCGAAAAATTCAATAAAATTATATTGATTTGACACGTTTCTTGTGTATGTACAATGCAAAACCTTTACGAACCCAAAAGTGTCGTTTGTTGACAATCTCACTGTAAACAAAAAGAAGAGAGGGAGAGAGGAGGACCGACTATGCTGCCACCTGGGACATGAATCTCCGAACTGAACTTCCAGTTCCAGATTCCACAACCAAAAAATACGGCGAACTCTCTGCCTCTGGTACAGATTTTGCTACAGTTTGAGTTTGCTACTAGCGTCCGCAAACTGCTTCGAGTTTCGATACACGATATGGCATCTCTGATTGACAGTGATGATTCTTTCACTGAATTATCAGAAAGCGACATTAACGTAAGTACACTTTACAATATTGTTTTATTACATATATGAGAATATATTACACAAAATCTTACTGTATTATCTGTCTATTGTAGACAGAGAAAAATAATTCAGGAAACAATAAATATTTAGGTCCGATAATTGGCGGACACAGATTTGATAGAAAACTAGTTTGTGTTAAATATCCAGGAAATGTAATTAATGCGGATAAAGCTATTAAAACATTGGGTGGTGTTACTTCAATTTCTACGGTATAATGCAACTGAAATACATTGGCCTGTGCATTCTCATCTGACTTTTATTATGATAAATGCATTAATTTATTTCTAACAATCAATAGTATATGTAGAAATATTTGTTTAAATGCATGTTTATAGTAATACTTTTATCAATAAAAGTGAAATGAAAATACAGGTCATTATGTTTAATTCTTAATTTGTGTTTACATTTTGCTATATATACATCTTATTTAACAGACTGTAGATGCTTCTAACAGAAGATTAGAATTACGGTTCAGACCTGATGATGGTTATAGCAAACCTGCTTGCGGTGATAGGCAGAGCACAATTGGGTTTTTACTCAAAGTTAGATGTAAAAAAAGAACAACGTGCAACACTAAGTCAGAAACTAGAAAAACAAAATCTGTGGATACCACAGATTTAAAACCTACTACATCCTGCAGTATTTGCAGCACAAAAGATCTTGACACACCTTTGTCAAAGGATGAATACATTAATAATCAATCTGAAAGCAACAAATTAAAAGACAACAGTCCCATTGAAAACAATGCCTGCGTTGACAGTCAGAACCACATACAAGAGTGCATTAATAGTTTCGAGAATTGTAATATTGTTAAAGATGAAGAAAACAGTTGCGCCACAACTAATACCAAACTTATATGTGATTCATGCAAAGATATAACAAGAAAGAAAACAAGCTCATTGCCTTTTGGTATTAGTGAGAAATATGATAATTTATCCCAAGATATAAATTATGACTTGCCAAATTTGAAAATATTAGGAAAAGTTGATATTATTTTTAAATTTAACAGTACGTTTATCATTATAAAAAAAATTATATTTTACATATTCACATTTATTTATGTATTTTGTTCTATTTTATATTAATGTTTTTTCTCTTTTCAGATTTGTGCGATTTTCAATATGTACCAATGACACAAAACAAAAAAAATCCACAAAAATTGGAATGTATATATAGTCTAATTTATCCAACAGGAATTCCTTCTTATTCTTGGTTAAAAAATGATGTACCTTATTTTTTACCACCAGCTGCATTCACCAGAATGGACACTGTGCAGCAATATATACCAAAACCTGAGCTGAATTCTGAACTGGAGAATATAATAGGAAAAAACAAGAGGAGTTCTGCAGGTTTTCCTAATTATATATACTTTTCAACACCAGAAGTACCAACTACATCACCAAAAGGAATAGAGACAGCAATGAAAGTAAAACTTCTTCAAAATTCACACTTAAACAAAGTGCATCAATTATTTGAAGAACGTCCAATCTGGTCTAAAAACGCTATTATGTACAAGACACAATTCTCATCCGACCAATTGAAGATATTATTACCATCAGTAGCGTATTACTTTGTGACTGGGCCGTGGCGAATAATGTGGGTAAAATTGGGTTATGATCCTAGAAAAGACATTAATGCGAGAAAATATCAAACACTGGATTATAGATTAAAAGCTATGCGTGAGTTACATGTTACATATTTTTAAGTGTTTTTGATACATGTGTTTCTCAACAAAATTATATAAAACTGATTATATAATTCTTCTTTTTTTAGATGGATTAGGTTCAACTGTCAAATGTAAGCGAAATTATTTAAACTATACTTTACCATATAAATCGTCGCCTATTACAAAACGAAAAGCTGCGATACCTGTTACTACTTTGAGTCAAGCACAAGCATCAAAAAAAGACCGATATCGGGATGAAAACGTGTATATCTACCGAGAAGGCACAGTACCTCCTTCTCGGCAAATGTTTTATCAGGTTTGTTATCTTTTGTTTCATAAGGTGGTGATCTACGTATGCACGTGTGTTGTGATGCATCGAAAAAAATACTGTAAAAACTATACATAAGAATTAAAAATTTATCATATTTACACATTAATTTTGTTGTTAGTATTGTGATGTTCTGGTAGGAGAGATACAAAATATGTTAGCGAAATTGCCTGATCCCTTGCCTGGTATAAGGTGTCACGAAAAAAGGGGATGGCTGCCAACTGGTTTTGATGTGCAATGCCGAGAAATTTTGAACAAACAAGTACGCGCTGTACTTAGAAAGAAGATGAACATTCCTGAGGATCGTACGTATCTATCTACCTATTCTACAAATCATGTAAAACATTATAGAAGTAGAAATAAAATATTTTTATTATTTTTTTACAGATCCAACGTCACTTCCACGGAAACGGAAATGTCGCATTAACTTAAAAGTCAATAGGACAAAACAGAACAAACTAACGAATTCTACAAAGATTCAGTCAAACGTTCCCTCTACTCAACAGTCAAAACCCGAATGTAATTAGGAAAGATGATTGTAACTTAACCAAATAAAAATTTAATATTTAAAAATTATTACTACATGTATAATAAAAAAATAGTCTGAGTATATTTTTTTAAATTTCGATTTTTGTAGAAAACTTTAGAAGATTAATATTTTTAAAAACAAATTTACATATATATACACACAAAGAGGGAGCAGGAAGATGAAAAGAGTAAAATATGTATTAACCTTTACATATATATATATATATCTTCTTATAGACTCGTAAATTAATTTATGCAAGTAATCACTGTTTAAGTACACGATCACAATTGCTTTAAATGTCGAAGAAAATGGCCAGATAAAATAAGCTTCTTAAAGATGCGCCAATACTTCGACAGCAGCTATGGGTGGCGTTTGATCACCACTAAGAATAACCGGCTCGGATTCAGTTTGAACAATCCTGACAAGATTTGCATCCTTCTTCGAAGGTACTAGAGTGACGGTATTCGGTGTAATATTCGATTCAGCACAATAACTTGGTGGCCGACTCTCTCTTGCTCTGCTTGCGGCTACGATACTTCCCGTATTAGATCTATAAGTTGGTGGTGGTGATGATGTAGGCTGTAATCGGTCCAGTAACAACAACCGAAGTCTATACTCCTGCATACTAGCCTGTGATAAAATATAGTTTATATGTAAATAGTTATATATATATATACATATATATGTATATAAAATCCTATAAAATATAGATAAAATACCCAGATAGCACACTGAGCAAAATTGTAGCAAGTTGTTGGCAACTTGCTACAAATATTGCTCAGTGTGCTATCTGGGTACATATATATAATAAGATATAGAGGATAACAAGTAAATAAACCTTTAGATCAAAGCATCGTTTTAGATATAAAACTGACCTGATAACTCGGTGGTGGTGTTCTAAACTGGAATTCTGGATAGATCATAGCGGCATACGGATGTACTGGTCTAGCAGGAGGTATTCTGCCAGAAATACTTGCAAAACCAAATAAACTACCACAGTAGTTTTGGTTAGTAAATCGCCATGCTACTGCGCTTACAAACACTAAAAGTATTCCTATACCTAAATTTAAAAAAACACAGCGGAATAAGTCTACGTATTATTATCATTCTCATTGTTATTATTATAAGCTTACAGATATTTATAGAGTTATCTAAAATAATTGAGATATAAAAATACACTCGACAAACTCTCTAGATTTTTTCTAAATAAAAATTGACATCTGTCTGGTTTTTTAATTTATTTATGATTACATCGTTTCCTCGAGATCTTACATCTCAGCAAGTATAAGTTACGACATCTATCTCTGTAGGTTACAGAGCGTTCCTCTATTGTGAGACATTCTGAACAGGTCGCAGGTTACATGTTCACGTTTAGAAAGTAACTTGCGAGCTCAAGTTTTCTCTCGTCCCTCCTCTCTCTTTCTCAATTCTACTGTGTACTTGGGCGTTGTGACACTCTATTCTTAACTGTGAGTGAGTGAGTGAGTGAGTGAGTGAGTGAGTGAGTGAGTGAATGAGTGAGTGAGCGCGTCTGTGTGTGTGTGAGTGAGAGAAAGAGAGAGATAGATTTAATTTTTTTAACACAACTTTTTTTTAGTAAAATATGTTCTCTGATTATAAAATAGTAATCTTACATTGTTCAATTTTGAAATTTTGTTTATTTCCGAATTTAATTCAAATTTTCATGTGTATTAATTTACACACTTAAGGAAAGGAAAAAACATAATTGCACGTACATCCGGCATATTGGCTTGTATCAATCTTAATATCTAGTTGTTCAATTTTTATATCCTCCTTAAGTTTTTGAATAAACAAACTGATAGTGTATGTTACCGGTCATGAATATTCCCACGAGGTGATCACGACCGGATGCTTTAAGAGCGCCAAGAAGAGTGCCTGCACCGGCACAAACAAGACCTATGAATCCGACGCCTAGTATAGACCAACGTACTGATGGAGAACCCAAACCGCAGCATTGTTTTGGCACTGTGTTCCTACAGCACAAGGCGTTGTAAGATAGTGTCTAATTGTTGAATTATGTTTTGCAGAGTACGCGTTTGAATAATGACTAAAAAACAAAAAAAAAACAACTTACCTGCCAAAAGCAGAGACACTAGCAGGTACAGGAAACGGTAGTCCGAGACTAAGACCTCTAAGACCCAAATGCGGGGGCGGTGGATGAAGAAAGCCTCTAGGAGGTGGCACTAGAGGCACTCCTAATGCAGTCGAAGCTGTTTGACAACCTGGCACAGCTCCGGGATATGTTGATGGTAAGGAACAGGATCTTAAAGCACGACGATACTGTCTGCGTACTCGTCGCTCACGTCTACGCATATCTCGGATACCAACTTCTTCAATCTGATTTATCGATCTATTCGCGTCAATTGCCAGTTCCGTCTGGGCTTCCGTCGAAGTAAAGCATCGAGTATTGTCTCGCGTTTCCTAAAACACAGAGGAGCTATTGACTTAAAGTGGAGATTTTCGAAAGCGCTTTACGCTGTTCGATATACTAACTTAAAATTTCAATCACGTTTTTTTCTTATATAAGTATTTTTCGAACTAACTAAGATTTCTCGAGAACCACTGAATGAATTGCCTTCAAATGTGTACAGTGCACGTAAGTATGTATTGTTTATCGTGAGATCATGGAGTTTTTTGCCATTTTTTAAACCACGATTTTTTACTTTACGTTAAAACCGAACGAATTTTTTCCCAAAAACTTTAATTATTAATCATATAATAGTTTGCCATCTTCTTAGAAATTATTATTTAAAAAAAAAGCTCCAATTGCACGACAGCGACATGATAGCAAAATGCATCGAACTTATTTGTTTTAGGAACCATAAGAAATATTGGACAACCGCTAAAAAGCATTTTTACGCGAAAAGGACATTTTTTTATTTTATAATATCTCAGCTAAATGTTAAAAATTTTTCTTTTTAATCTGTTGTTTAAAATGTAAAGAACCTGCATGTTAAAGTTCAATTTTTTTGTTCCGTCTCCTCTTTCCCCTGATGTTTTTCCCTTAAGAGGTGACATGTAAGAAAAAAAAAACGAGAAATAAAACGGTACTTGTATTCGATCTGCGTCGCTCCTCACGTTGTCCACAGCAGCACCATCGACGGCAACGACGCTCACAGGCCTCGGGACGTTCGAAGCCTCAGCCATCGTGTGTATATATGATCCTTTCTACGGTATACAACAGTATGCAAGACACCTTTCCGTGTGCACCTCAAGATGCGATCTTCTCTTCTTGATCTTTCCTTTTCTCCTTTTGCGAACTAGATGTTTTTCATTTTCTTCTTCAATCGCTTCTACTATTTTTACACATCCGGCTTCCACATCCATTCACTTTTCCGCTTTTTCTTTCCGCGTCTTCTTTTTTTCTTCTTATAATGTCTCTCTTTCACCGTGACAAGAAGATGACCCGTTTTCTTTTATCTCTTCTGTGCTCTACCTGTCTCGTTGACATATATACCACATCTTTCTCTTTCTCTTTCTCACACACTTGACTTGAAATAAAGATGACGATGTTTCTCTTTCACTTGCACGATTTGTTCTGTTCAAACGAGCGCATCAACGAGACATCCCGGGTGACATCGATCAAACACATGAGGCGCACACTTGTGAAATTAGAAAATTATAAATAAATATCAACGAATCGCGATAGGAAAGCGAACACATATGGTGATATGTTCAACACCGGTTCTTAAACCGTCCATTTCACTGTCGAATTGCCTTGTCTCGCTGGGTGGAAACTAGGATCCTTCTTCGCAACGACGAGTGTCCGTCGGCGTTGTTAACGCGCTTTTAATCCTCAGTATTCCGTCGCCGCTGACGCATGAGAACATGGTAACAACAATAGGAGAGTAAGATTCCACACATTACGACATCAATTTCTTACGATGTAATCACACGTTTTCTCGAAGACTCCGCGTGCGATCTGAAAATGAAAACGCTTTGTTTTTTTTTCTTACCGCGCGATTACCATTTATGTATTCCACGGAAATAATTCATCGGGCATAAAAGATCGTGTGTATGTGACCCGAGATGTAGGTACAACATTCATTTAATCGGTAGCGTTTAACTTTAAGTAAATCGATTCGCTTGAGAGCACACACGGGGGAAAGTACATAGCTTCGTAACTGGAAGGTTTGGCCTTTCTCGAGTCATTGCTTTATCGATTCCTTCATTTTTCCGTCTACATTAATTGTTCATCCACACCTAAGACGAAACCTAATGCTTCCGACGAGCGTAACTACCGACAGATTCACGAGTGGTTTTGACAAAAGAAAAAAAAATGCGAATTACGACCTTTGTCCATTCATCTTCTGCCCTACGAAAAAATTTACATAATTTACAGTTTTTCACATATAATTATCATTTCTTGTAACGTTATTAACATAAACTACTTTAATATCTTCGTTCATTATTTACTTCTAACAATTTCTTATGATCAAACAATATATCCATCATAATGATATAAAAACATTGTTATAGTATTCGACTTATTTATTTGTATACTTTTATTTATTTGTTATTAAGAAGTCAAGGCACGATATGTAATTGTCAAAAACTCTAACGGCCAATTTTTTCA
>QVNV01005011.1:0-19795 GCA_014825455.1 Pseudomyrmex pallidus | reverse complement strand
CAATTATAAACAGGAGTACGTAGTTCCTATCTTCCAACTTTTACGGCATTGGCCTAAGTTAACGGTTACGGCTATTATAAACCAACCCTAAACCAGGCCTTGTTTATGCGAGTAATAACCGTTAACTTATGCCGGAACCAATAAAGTTCAACTATAGGATTTCAATACTTTTGTTTATACGCATTTGAAAATTTTTTATAAACAGAAGCATTGAAATCCTATAGTTGAATTTTATTGGTTCCGGCATAAGTTAACGGTTATTGCCCGCATAAACCAGGCCTAAACGTTACGGGTAGTTTACAATACAGTCGTAAGCCGTAAGAAATTGACCAATCATAATCGATTATTCTTCCGTAATTTGTCTGTGATTGGTCAATTTCTTACGACTTCAGCTCACGACTGTATTGTAGACTACGCGTTAAGGCCTATCTACATAAGACGCAGATGCTCAAATCCGGCAATCAGCCAACGTGATTGGTCACTTCCTCGAGACCTGCGACCTGCGACCTGCATCTGCGTCTTATGTAGATAGGCCTTTATTGCCCGCATAAAGGCCTATCTACATAAGACGCAGGTGTAGGTCGCAGGTAGCAGTCTTGCGAAATCGACAAATCACATTGGTCAAATTAGTCAATCAGCCAATGTGATTGGTCACTTCCGCAAGACCTGCGACCTACGAGCATCTGCGTCTTATGTAGATAGACCTTAAACAAGACCTTAAGGCGATTATAAACCAACCTTAAGAGCGCTAGAGTCTATTATAGCTGCGTTCCGTTTCACGCATATACGCGCATTTATCTATACTATACGTAACGTGTACTATAGATAAATTCGCGCATATGCGTAAAACGGAACGCAGCTTATGATATGCGCGCGCATGAAGTTGGATCCAAAGAGCTAAACTGCACCAAACGAAACCAGTGCACGCGCGTAACACAAAACCGCCATTTTGTGTATCAGGTTTATTTTCAACGTATCCCCCACCAGCTTGAAAACAATCGAAGGTCGACGCTGCTCTCGAACTAAGTGTTATTTGGTTAGGTTATTGGTTGCGTCGTAGTACACGAACAGTAAGTAAAATCGGGACTATTGTTCGACGTCGGCTGCTACTGTGTTGCGTTCCGCGTCTCGGCACTGACCCGCACTCGAGTGTCTTTCGCGTGCTATGGTGTGCTTTTGCCGCGCGTTTCTTTTCGGAAAGAGAAGCTTGTTACATGAACGCGAACTGAGACAGTTTTTCGCCAGCTTCGAATAGTCTTTGTCATCGGCACTGGTTTCACTCGACTTCGTTTAGTGTTGCAACGCTACCGTGCACGTTCGGCCGCGCATGTAGACGCCACGTCTTTTTCGACGACGCAACACATTCTCCGTCATTTATAACCTCTAACGTTATAACCTATGTAATTATAACCTCAGACTCGAAACGTCAACATACAGCTTGATAGTAGCACGCGAATGTCCAATCATTCGAATTCGGGCTGATCGCGTCACTGTCACTACGTGCGACGCGATTATCGTTTGTCGCACGGTCATCGGTAAGAAGACCGAGGAGGGGTAGTAGGGAGGGGGGTAAAATTTACGGATATTCGCCGCTGTGTGTTGTTCGCTGTTTGCCGCGAATCGCATAAATCGTCACGTTTCGCCAGACATCGAAGGGATACAAAATCATTTGTGATTTTTTAACAAGGTTTCATCTTATGATATGATGTACCTGCAGAAGAAGTTCGTCGTCTGTGTCCGCGCTGCGTGTTTCAAAAGCAATTGTCTTGCCGTCAGCGGGAACTGCTGTAATGTCGGACGATTGCGATAAGAACGCACAATTGCATGCAAATGTTGAATAATTAATTAACTCTGTCAAATGAGTAAATGATAAAGTTTGTGAAGTACAATTTGTGTAACAGGTTTGTGACATCAAAAGAATTGTGTACAAAATCAATTTATAAAGCAGTTTGACTTGTGTGGCAATAATTTTCTCTCTACTGTTTAAGTAAAATATAGATATTTATTAATTCAACTTGTAGTGATTTCAGTGATCAAATAGTTTTAAAAACTAAACAAAATGGATGTTACTGGAGATCTAAATTTGCAATGGGTGGGAGATGTGGATCTTCACGAGGAGGTGATATGTGGCCTAGAGGCACAGCTAGTTACCTCTGGAGAAGAGGTGATAGGTGCTTGTGAGGAGGTAGCAGTAGAAGAAACTGTGGAAACTGTCCCTGATGTAACATCTACAACAGAATCTGAGATATTGATGATACCTCAAACTAATGATATGGAATCTATCTACATAGTACCACAAGATCAAGGCCATGACTATCTAAACATACAAGTTACAGAAGAAGTAATAGCTGACAATTGGGACAGACCTCCAGATGATGGGTAAGTTTTGATAAAAAGATAGTTTTTATAAAACTTTTATCTATCAATCAATCATATAAAATGTAACTTTTTTTTTAGTTTTATGCATTATTCTAACAATTTTTACTACTCTAGTTTGATATATTTTTGAACTTTTAAAGATCTATCAAAAAATTACTTTTATAAAGATCTATCAAAATTATTGTTTCAAAAAATATGTATCAATAAGAATTTAAGTGTAATAATAAATTTATATTGTATTTGAAGGGTTGAGATTCCAGAGGCTAAAATAACTCAAGATAATCCACTAGAGTATGATGACATAGAGATACCACTACCACCTGATCAGGATTCGTACCAGAACATTCGACCGTATCCATGTGACTTCTGCAATCGCAGGTTTCGAAAAAAAGTAAATCTGTCAAATCATATTCTGACACACCAAACTGATCGACCGCACAGCTGTAATTTGTGCGGAGCACGTTTTGTGCGCAAATGCGATCTGAACAACCATCTGAAAATTCATGCGTACGCACCGTCGTCGCGAGATGGCTTAGAAGATGATCTGAACGACGAGGATTCATTGGTGGCTGAGGAAGAGGACACTACAACTGGCGGTACTAGGGGCAGGCGCAAGAAGGTGCAATCGAGCGCGCCACGCAAACGAAAGAGTAATACCACTGGGATGTCGAAACGCAATAATACAGAGGCTATCAAACTGGAGATGGGCAAGTATGTGTATAAATCGCACGACGATGAATACACGTACAGCGAGGATGCGCAACTGTTCGAGGACGATCTGATCGATGATAATTCTGCACGCAGCGACAATTATGCATCCAGTTCGAAGTGGCCAAAGATGTCTGTTACTGGCGAGGAACACCCAACGCAGTGGCCGGTCACCGATCCAACCAAGCCGTATGTTTGTCAGTTTTGCGGCGTCGGATTTGCTAGGGAAAAAGCGTTGGCTTCGCATTCTCGTATCCACGGTGGTGACAGCCCATTCGAGTGCACTTCATGTGGTGAAATGTTTTGGGATGTCAATAGTCTGCGGGAGCATGTACGTGTCAAACATGGCGGCATTTCTCAGTCACCGTCTGATGCAGAAGAGTTTGACAACGACGGCACATATACAGGCGACAATGAGAGAATTGGTGAATTCTACTGTAACACTTGTGGCGTACCTTTTCATCGTCTGGATCTCCTCAAACGTCATCAGAAGTAAGACAAGTTTTAAAGAAATACATATGTTTTTAATAATTTTTATTATTTTATTGCATTTATATATTGTATAAAATAAAATGCTAATGGAATGCTTTGCTGATTGTTAATTTATAAACACATTTTATTTGTTAATTGATGATGTCTACAGAATAATAATATCAGAAATTTATATATGTAAGTTTGATATCGTGTACATAGAATTCACATCAAGCAAGAAACAGAGACGATGGAAGGTTCCAGTCAGCATCATGTGTGCAATGTATGTGGAGAATTGTTTGAAGAAGCTTTAGCATTATTAGCACACGCTGAACTTCACGCTTCGAGGTACTTACTCAGTTCACTTCACTGTACTTACTCAGTTTTTATCATACAATATAAAAGTTTCCGCAGCGATTAATGTAATTTGCAAAACCAGCAATATTATTTTTTTTTGCTATCAGTAATATTGATAAATTTAATTGTCAAAATAACAAGAGAGAGAGAGAAATGTTGTATCGCAATAACATTGATCGCATGTGAAATGGCTTCTCTCTTTCGAATTGGAGTCCGTTTAAAATATACTTGTTTGGTAATTTAAACTTATAACAAGATCTCCTAGTCGTCGTTGCCTACTATGCGGAACAAGATGTCGCGACGAAGCCGAGGTTGCCGAACACGTAAGGCAGAATCATGCCGAGGATGCACCACCGAATACATGTACACTGTGCGGAAAAACGTGCAAAGATAAGCGCAGTTTACTGAAACATTCGTGGGTTCATAATGTTGAAAAAACCTTTAGTTGTACAAAATGTGGCAAACGTTTCCACAGTAAAGCCAGATTGCGAAGGTGAATAAAATATGACAAGTCAACAGTTTTGTTTTTATTTATATTTTTTTACTTCATATTTTATTCGTATAATATACTTAAAAACGCATACATAAAATACTTGGTTATATTTCAAATACTTGGTCATAATTTTTTCTCTTTAATGTATATTTTTTAATGTCTTTTATGTATATTTAAGGTTTGATATGTATTTTAATATATTTTTAATATATATTTTGTGGTTTAATAATATTCTTTGTATTTAATGACGAATCGTGTTGTTGCAGACATATGATGTCGCACCGTAACAAAATGGTAGCTTGCGATGAGTGCGGCGAAGAATTCCCTGACGGACGGGCTCTTGTAAGCCATCGTCATTCGCATAATAAGGAGTTGGGCGGCCGTTCTTTCCCGTGCCGTGAGTGTGGGAAGACTTTTGGCAGTCGCAGTTCACAACAGATTCATATACGTATTCACACAGGTGAAAGACCGTATGGTTGTCGATTCTGTTGGAAAGCATTTGCTGATGGCGGCACTTTGAGAAAACACGAACGTATCCACACTGGTGAGAAACCGTATGGATGCGCTATTTGCCCTCGGGCTTTCAATCAAAGAGTAAGTTGATCATCATTTAAGTGCGCAAACACGCGAATAGCACATACATTCTGTAAAAAAATTATCATAAATTTAAATTATGTGTCTACTTAAAAGACTAATTTTATATTAAAAAAAAGAGATCAGTATTCTTTACATTAATATGTAAACTTCTGCATTTTGTTCAGGTGGTTCTCCGAGAGCACGTGCGCGCTCATCATTCTGGTCCAGATCCGAAGTGTGTAGGAAGCGCGACTCCATATTTGTGTAAAGTATGCAGTGAATCTTTCGCCACGCCTGAGGCAATAGTGCTGCATATAGTGCAGCATTGTGACCACAATACTGCATTAAGACGCCAGCCGCAGACTGGGCCACGCAAGTATAAGAGAAGACGTAAGCTAAAACCTCATGAAACAAATGCTATGGTACGTAGGAACGAATTTACATACGATATGACAGAAGCCGATAACGGAGCCATCGCCACCGCTGGTGCCAGTAATACTGGTGCAGGTGTTAGCGGTGTCGGCGGCAGTGGTGGCGGAGGCGGTGGTGGTTCTGATTCTGAAGATAATACAAAACGAAAACTTGGCAAGAAGAATAAACAGAGATCGAACGTTGAAGATGGTTTCCAGAATGTGTTGAAGAGCATTGAGAGCTCGTTACAGAACATGAACTCGATCGTAAGCAATTCCAAGTTAAGTGCGTCCAAGTCGAAAGTCTCGAAAAAGAAACTGCGTAAGGAAGATAAGAAGCAAGAGGCGCAAACATCAAATCAGTCGGGTCGACCCAAAATGATACACACACAAAAGACGCGAGTGCCAGTTGAGTTGGGCAGCGACGGCGCGAAAAAGGGTCAGAAAACGAAAACAATGGTGACGCGAACGCCGAAAGTAATGCCAAATGAGCACAAAACCGGTGCCTTTCCGGGCGGCGAACGTAATCGGCCGCGCACAAAAAACGTTAGTTATCATATCGAAGGTAAGATGCTACTCACGCCGGCAACATTCCCGGCAAAATCAATGAAGGAAGAAGCGCTTTCAACACAATCGTCGCAGCAAATGGTAATTAATATCAAGCAAGAACCAGGCATACAAAAGACTGCTCACGACAGCTATAAAAACAATAACGGTAATATTGTCGGTAAAAATCAAGAATCAACTCCGAATGTTTCTAAGAGGAAGTCGTCGGTCGCACCGAAGAGGCCGAAAAGACAGAAACACGTGACAGTGAAGCAAGAAGTAAACATGTCGGTTGAAACAAATACAGAGCAGCAACAGTTACAGTTGCATAACAATAACAATAATATTATGGGAAACAGCGATTCGGCGCAATTAATGGAACCTGTGGTAGATGGTAGTCACTTGGAGGTCGCTTTCGAGGCGAGCGTTGTTACCGCTCAAGAAGAAGAGGATAATGCTGACGAGGGAGATGAAAGACGCATGTTACGGTCTGACACAACAACGGAAATAAGTAATGGCGACGTGAAACTTAGTGTAAAAGTAGAATCGGCGCCGCCGGCGAGAATGCTTGCTGTACACAGTGTTATCGCATCGGTAGACGATGTTCCGGAAACGATAATCCCAGATGCAGTTGAATACACGTGCGAAATGTGCGCTGCGGTGTTTTCCAGTCGAGCCGAGTTATTAGTGCACGTGCCGATACATATTTGATTTCATAATTTATCCGAGCCGAGAAACGGCGCGGAGGTTTATTCTACTTCCTTAAGCATATTTGTTTAATCGAGTCAAATAGTAACTTCATCACTATCAATAGAGGTTTGTTATGTTACGGGAAATGACGATCGTCAATTTCTCTCCTTTTACACCATCACTTCCTCTCCTTCGCTTAGTCGAGTATTGAGATTCTTTAACGTCGGCTACTTGTCGCTTTATCAGACGTACTCTAGATTTTCATGTTTTACATGTTGTGTATGATTTTATCGGCCGTTTTTTTTTATCTTAAAATCATCATATGTATATTCGTGACCTTACAACTATATTACAGATAATTCCAAGTTGTTTAGTTTTTCTTTGGTATTTAGATTGTGCAAAAAAGATTGAACAAACTTAAGTTAAAAAAAAAATCAGTTAAATCAGTTATTCAGTAAAATCAGTTAAGTTAAATCGAATCAGTAATAGAATAAATATAAGGTGTATATGAATATCATTAAGTATCATAACACACATGATATCAAAATAAATACATCTCTCTTAAGCAAAATTACTTCTTTCAAAACATGCGGATTGTCAGGTCCCTTTTGTAAGAAACTTCTACATACTTGGTCCAAAATGTATAATTCGCAGCGTGTAAACTATAACAAAATTATAGTTCTACAATTTTATACTCGGCAAATAATTAGGACATAATTGAATCAAAAAGTAAAATATATAACACACACACACACACACACACAGAAGGAGAGAGAGAGAGAGAGAGAGAGAGAGAAAAAGAAAGAGAGAGAAACATAGTTTTATGTAACATACTAAATCCAAATGAAAGAGAATTATAAACTCTGGTATCAGTATGCTCAGTTATCGTATATATTTTTAAGACTAGTGGATACTACTAAATAGCCGTATTGAATTATGACAAGACTTGCATCGAAATAAATTAGTGTAAAAACTGATTGATAGTGTAAAAACACTAGTTTATTGCAATGTAAGTTACAAGACAAAAACTTTATGATTTCTTTTTTCTGATGTAACTCAATATGGCTGAAATGAGTATCTAGAAGCCTTAAGCGGAGTTTTGCTCGATACAGTCAGGATGGAGTATTGAATTAGCATCGTAAGCACTTTTGTTTAGTTTTATATGAATATCACCTTAGAGAATTGTAATCTTTGCTATAACTACAATTCTTATTAATTTCAATGTTTATTTTTACTTATCCAAAAAAAAAAAAAAAACAAAAAACAAAAAACAAAAAAAAAATAAAAGAAAGTGAAGAAGAAAACAAAAGTGCAGAAATCTACATTTGAAAGATATTTACTTGTCACTGAAAATATCTTTCTGAGGATTACGTTACAATTATCTCAAAAATAATATATTGTTGCAAAAACTTTAATAAAATAGGATTAATAAGCGATTCTGTAAAAATAATAAGATATAAAGATACATAAATCTTCTCTTAAAGTTAATGAAATAATTATATAACATATTGCACGTAGGATATTTGTGTGAAAGTGAATTTTTATTTGTAATACGCAATTACTTGGTATACACATTTTGGTATAATATTCGTCTTTCACGAGTAACATTTTGTCATCTTTTAAAATCGTTCTTTGATCAAGATACGACTATGATGTGTATTATTTTACAAATAGAATCAACTTAGATCTAAGCATTTATGTTCAAACATTAAACAATTATCGCAAAAGCACCGTTTTCATTCTTTTACTTTAAAAATAGGTTTCTTTGTGTTTAGATCTAACAGAATTTTACAAAATTAATGACTTCAAGAGAAAGTTTTTGTACATATATTATAAATACGTTCTCATAAGTACATAAGTTCTTTTGGTATTTTTCGACAACGCGACAACATCATATATTATACATACATATATATACATATTCAAAATTGTATAAAATGCCGCAATGATATGGCTGTTATTCTCAAAATATAATAAATGACTATAAGTTTGTTATTCTATTCTGTTGTGTGTGGTTATATGATTCAAATACCTTTTTTTTATTAGTCATTGTAAATAAGATATCTTGTTCAAGTTTCTACAAAGTAGAAGTGACAAAATATTATTATTGATTTGAGAAATCATATATTCTGTAGCTTTGTAGTTTTCTTTGCAGATTTATACTTTATTGTCAGAGAGATTCACAAGTTTTCACTGTTTATTTTATATATATATATATATATATATATATATATATATATATATATTTGTTCTTTGTATTGCATTTTGACACAATTATTCGTATTTTAGTTAATATGTATGTATACATATATGTATGTATATATATATATATTATATATATATATATGTGTATGTTTCTAGTTCTATGATATTGAAGCACTTTAGAAAAAAACAACTTATAGTTTTATCAACTTATCTGTCTGTTTTCTTTTGATGTAACGGTTCTTTCGAGCTTCTGTTTTATTTCTTTTTATAGACAAATAATTTTCGACCGGTACAGTCACTTCTGTACATCAAGCAATATGAGTGGTCGATTTGTCAAAGTAATTTCATCATCAATTCCTTCGGGAGCAATTCAATCTGGTCAAAAACGCTACAAAGTTCATATAATTTTTGCTTCTGACGTCATAATTTGAATATAGCTGCGGAAGTACTCAGGAGCCTTTAACCAAAGAAATTATTTCTTCTTTGCAGACATAACATGGAGTGCGTTCGTTTATGCGCTTTAAACTTCAGTCCGTTTTTATTGCTTTTTCAATGTAAAACAAAAATGGGCTGACGTTCAAGGCACGTTGATCGCCCAAAGCGAACACCTATAATCGATATGAAGTTACACGTAAAGTTGGCATAACTAATATAAAATACAAAGCTTATAATGATGCTAATTTCACATGTGTAAAGACATGTACATGGATTCAACAAATAGAACATAATTGCATTCAAATACAGAAAAACTTACACAAAAAGCATTGTTTAATTACATTTGAACATTATTTTTGCAAATAATATTACTCATATATAAAAGATAATAATATATTTATATTTTGTGTGTATGCTATAAATATATTATACATATATATACAATATTACACACACGCACACACACACACACACACACACACATATATATATATATATGGTGTATAATACATTATGTCTGTGTATAAATGTATATTATATATATTTATATACACACACACACAATATTTTCTATGGCCTTTATTTAAGTTAATAACATTTTCTTATTTTAACCGTCAAAAACTTCCTAAAATAAAGGAAGAATGTGTTAAAATATATATTCAAATTTTTGCGAAGTATTTACTATAACGGAGAGTGTATCAAATTCATTTTTTAATTTTTATAAGTTATATCAGATATAATTTTTGTTAATAATTCAGATGTATCTTGATAGCAACATTTTAATTAACATGTTATGTATTACACGTCTCGTTCTTACGATTGCGATAATCATGTCTTAGCTCTATTGAAAACATAGCTCGTTCTGTATGACAAGATACATATGACTAACTTTATAATATTGATAGAAAGAGACACATTTGTGTATAATAGAGTGATTATAGAACTTATTGAATGTATGTATAACGAAGAACAAAAAAATCAACTTGATTGTTGATGTGCATACAGACAGGGAAACTAATACCTTTACATATAAAATTGCACTAATAATGCCTCAATAAGCCTGTTCGTATTGCTTACACTTTTTGGACTTTCCTTACAACTTTCTATATAAATCTCTATTAAATATCACTTACAGTCCATTTTTTCACTTCTAAATAAAAATTCTCGATAACTTTATCTAAAAGATATCACAAATATTTTTATTCAGAAGATAGCTATCGGGAGATATGAAGAAATCGGCAGTTAGAATTATAGACGTCCATTAGACATTAACAATAATAGACATATCTATGTGGGTTATTTCATTTTCCTTTTATTAAAAAACTTCAAATGTAAGCAACGAATAAACTTATGAATATCTTAACAATCTTAATAAAAAGTGTAACTTTATGTGTAAAAGCATTAACTTTGAAAAAAAATTTGCAATTATACTTCTATATAAAAAAACAAAAAGCAAAAAAAAAAATAAATAAATAAATAAGCAAAATTAGAAAATAAAGAAACAAATGCATGTGCCCTATTTTTGTAATTAAAACATATTTTGAATATGACAAAAATTTGCATACTGCACAGTTTCAAAACATTCGTTTGCGGTAAAATATGTATATATTTCACTGTTTAATACTATGATGATAGGACTGAGCGGGCATGCAGTGCACCGAACAATTTCATTTCTTCTTTTCTGAAAAACAAGAAAAATTAAAAAAAAAGAGATATTAGAGTAAAAAATTATTTCACTAAAAGATGAAAATAATGAAAATGAGAGTAAATACAAAAGAAACAGATATTGTGAAATGAAACGAGATTTACATCAAAAGAAACTTCACATTAAAAATTTTGATTTGAAGAAAAATAGAAAAAATAATGTTTATAATGTTTAAAGACATGTTACGTGAGATGGGAACAAAAAGTTGTATGATCAATTTATGATTTTTTTTTCAGATATTCGTTCAAATGTAGAATTTAAAATGTATTGAAAATTATCAATATTAATTGAAATAATCGTTAAGATAATTCACCGGTGACAAAGTTTCTCTTATCTTGACATGATATTATCTGATCTTTATAGTTTAAAGAAGCATTTAATTATATTGTAACATTTCTAATTATATGATACACGTTATGATAAAACTGGCCAAAATGTTTGTAGCAACACACAGACGGAGATTCTAGAGAGAGAGAGAGAGAGAGAGAGAGAGAGAGAGAGAGAGGAGAGGAGTGAGAGGGAGAAAAAGATTGAAATCGGTATTATCTCACTAGGATTAAAATCCTTGAATATTGATGATAAAAGTGCGACAATCATAAAAAAAAAATATTTCTCGCATTTTTTATATAAAACGAGAATATAAGAATATACTGGTTTCAATCTATGATATGAAGTGTAAAAAGAGTTAAAGTGAAATTGTATAATGCGTTCCTTATTTTGTACAAGATTCTTCAAAAATTTATATGACCTTATTGTAAAAAAAGAAAAATTATTGGAATAATAGATGTAAATATATACATATATTTACACACATACGCATATTGATGTGAGAATTACACAAGTAATGTCGTCATGTTTTAGTCTCTTCTTTCTTGACGAAAGAAGATTAAATTTCATATATGTTACATCATGATGATGTGTTCTCAATCGTGCATTCTCGGCTCTCAGAACAAATTTGTTTTGTGTGACAAATGGCAATAGGTGCGATTATCACAGATAAAAGTGACAAGGCGTATAACATAAAAGTGCAACAAGATATAAGAACTGAAATAACTAAAATGTAAGGTAAAGCGATAAAAAAATAGAGAAAAACGGGCAAAGCAAAATAGTATGCAAGAGAAATCGCTTTTAATAATAAGTAATTGTACGACTTCTTTCTAATTATAAGAGAGAGATAGAACGTAAAATATACAAGATTAGACTAGAATATATAAAGTGTAACAAAATGTTGCGCAAAGAAGATTCGACAAAAGTTCAAGAATCTAAGAAAAAGAAATTGAGTATGAACGCATATGTGAGAGAAAAAGTATACAAATATAAATACGTATGTGTTTTACGTATATCACTTTTGAGATGTAAACTAAGCTTTGAGGTTTATATAGATTTACAAGCACATACTGTGTTAAATAAGCGTCCATTTTCCAGCGATATTAATCAGAAAACGCGCGTTTGCGTGCGTTTCATTAAGAGGACGAAGAGTAGATATGCAAAAAGAACACATGTACATAATTTATATTATTTTAAACTTGTGGTATAGCGGTTTGTTGTTAATTGTAGTACTTTTCTTTCTCATTAAATAAATCATCATAGATACATGTACGAATTGCACAAACTACATTATTATTATTATTATTAGTATTGTTATTGTGTTATTGTTGTTATTATTATTATTATTATTATTATTATTATTATTATTATTATTATTATTATTATTATTATTATTATTATTAGCGATGTCGATGTCGAGATTCTAATGATTAATATATTCGCATTGTGTTGTGGATTATTAAATAATTTAAAAAAGTTTTAGAAAAAGATGTGTAAAAAAATATACGTACGTCTTTGACTAAAAAAAAATACAATTGCATTAAGATATATAAGGTGCATCTTCTCATACACAATGAATTGATATTTTATACATTATTGACTAGTCGATGATAATTATAATAAATTGCGCGAGTTATTCGGTTACGTCGAGTTCATCTCAAGATCAGAAGTTGCGTCTAGCGCGACGAGATTCGATCGCTCGTTACGTAAATTAACTAACTAGGGAATAAAGTCGCAAAACGAATAAATCTCCTTCTCGAAACCCATGCAGACGACAGAGGAAATGATAAGAATTGCTCCAGTCAGACTAGTAGATGTGGGCTTTTCGCCAAACAAGTACACTTGGATTAAATACGCCAGGATAATGTCCAACGACCTGGTAACCGAAACTTTTCCCGCGCCCTCGATTTTGAGCGCCTTTGTTACCAGCACCTGACCCGTAAGACCGGTGAATGCTACTAGCATAATCTGCAACCAAGTGAACCAATCGTGCGGCAGGTGAAATTTGTGTATTTCGTGCGCGCCAGCGGATATCGTGAAGTAGAAAAAAACGGATGCAATGAACGACCAACACGATAGATTTAACACTAAAATAGAATAGTGTATTTCCGAGCATTTCCTCATGACAACAATATTGAGCGCCGTAAACAAAGTCGCCAAAATAGCGCATAGATATCCCAAGAGATTGTAAGTTTCGGCGTGGTGTATCTAGTGAAAAAAACGATTCGAATTTAATTAAATAAATAAAACTTAATTAAATAAAAATTCTTAATATCTTATGATAAAATGTTTCAGTTAATTTCTATTTTTCGTAGTATATTTAATACAAAATTAACTAATTAATTTAATTACTGCAATTAATTATTTTAATTAAGTGTTATTGTATTGTAATTAATTACTGTAATATTATATACATATACAGTTAATATAAAATTAAGACTTTCATTGCATATTTCCAAGAAAACTTGCCATTTTGTTGAATATCGAATTAGCATAATTTTGAAGTTCACGGTAAAGTTACTTTTAACACGTTAATTACAGATTTTTCATTAATTTGTTGAATGAATTTTGATTGGATATTATCAAATTAACAGTTATTTATTTTAGTGTTCTCTTTCTTTTTGCTTTTAATTACCTGAAATATAAAAGGTGGTCTGGCAACGAGAACAACGCCCGTAAAGAGCGTGCAGACAACCACTATGCGCAAAACACCACAGGGTTCTTTCAGGAAAAAAAACGATAGTGCAATGACTATGACTGGTGAGCTGAATATGATCGTAGTGGCATCACCAAGAGGCAATTCTCGGAAACTGTAGTACAGCAATGACAGGGTCATTCCTCCTACCAGACCCTGAAAAAAAGAAAAAAATTACTTTCTCTTTTTTTCAAATTATATAAAATTAAATTATATACACTTTAAATTATATAAAATATATAAAATATATTGTAAAATAATTTTATTATAAAATAAAGTAATCAAACTTTTATTACATAAATCCTATTATAAATTTTACATTTAGAAGTTTCTGTTATAGAAAATTAATTTTTTATGTTTTGCATAACTTCTCTCTCTCTCTTTTTCTCTCTTTTAATTAGACTATATAAATTTCTTTTAGAATATTAGAAGGTAACTTTGTATAGTATATTATTATAATTTATTAATAATATAATCTTATATCTGTGAGCTCTCTCTCTCTCTCTCTCTCTCTCTCTCTCTCTCTTTCTGTGTGTGTGTGTGTGTGTGCGTGTGCGTGTGCGTGTAAAGCGCGCACGTGCGCTTTAATTGTCTTCGGTTCTTTTTCGAAAACTATAAGCTTCACAATGCAATCGGAAACAGATGTCATAAATAAATGTTTGTCATTGACAGTATTGATACCAGTATTTGCCGGCTTACTGCAATAACATGGCACGTGTCATAAAAATATCAAACATCTGTGAACAAGATAAGTAATTATCTTATGTATAAAAGATGTTCGGTAATAGCCATATTATCGTTTGTAGACAGATAGAGAGAGTACTGAATAAAAAAATCCTGTATTACTTTGCAAGATTCTTAATAATTAACAAGTTAGTAATTAATAAAGATCCGCGGATAAGCGTTGCATTCATACGTGCAAAAGACAACCCAGTGTATCGCGTGTTTAAATATAGTTGTTAATGATATCAGTTTTGTGCATGAGAGAACGATAATCATTTCTTTCACGGAACTATATAATATCGAACTGAATCCGATATGATTACGTAAATCGAATAAGTGTTTACCAAAGAAATAAAATTTTACACTCAGATTAGATTGTTCTAAGTTGTTCTTATTTCTTTAAACTTGAAATGACATATAAAAACATATAATTTTTCAAAATGTTAACTCAATTGCTAACATCATTTATGAAAAAATTGTATTTAAGAAAGTAATAAAATACAAAAAAGAGAGAGAGAGAGAGAGAGAGAGAGAGAGAGAGAGAGAGAGAGAGAGAGAGAGAAAGAGAGGAAAGAATGTGTAAATTCAATAAAAACACTAAATATATATAAACACTAATTTAGTATATATCAATTATACAACTAATAAACACACGCATAAATGTTTACATAATTATAATATTTATATCTTATTATACTCTCTCTCTTTCTCTTTCTGTGTTTATATTCAGACATATATCTTGTATATAGGTCTGTTTCTTTTTCCTGAACTGGCTGCACTAGTTCAGAGTTTATTTTTGTTACACATATTAGAAAGAAAAAGATAAACTCTGAACTAGTGCAGCCAGTTCAGGGAAAAAAATAGACCTAATATCTTGTATGATATATTGTAATACTAATTAGATTATTTGAATTAAAAGTGTGTACATCGTGTCTTTTTATTTTATTATAAAAATTATATAACAATTTTCAGAATTTCTTAGATTATATTTTAAATTTTAAAAGATCATAGGTACGTGAGAATTAACAAAAATATTTCTGTGGACGATTAGAATACATATATCGAATGCACTCGCATTATATATGATTTGCCGTAACATTAAGATTAACAAACTTACCTGAAAGTGTATTAGTATTCTTTGGCCAGAAGGGCCAAAAAGATCAAAAGATACTCTGCAAGCTACAAAAGTCATTACTAGAATTTGTAGCAGAGCACGAATAGCCAATAAAATCATAGGATCCACATTGCGGACCGCTTTGACTAAAGCCGAGCTAACGGTGAAGAAAGTGCCCGATATGAACGCCAAGAACACTCCGTACCACTTAGTTCCATCTCGATAAGTCTCGCTATTGTTGGCGAACTGCTCGGTGTAATGGTAGGCCGGATGGATGCTGTTATAAGAGGCGGTGGATTCGATGCTGAACTTCATTGCAGTAAAACGGACAAGCGCTGGATCGCGACCTACACCCGGCTATTGCGAGCCAACTATACTGTCGTTTGCACTGTTATTTGACGCATCTGCGACGCTGTCCATTCGCAATTAATATAACTTAAACGACCGACAGATTATTACGGATTAATAACGCTAGGAAGATTCGAAACGACTGTCACAAGAGAAAGAATCACCGATGTAATACGAGTAAAAATAATAAGATCTATTGTAGGATTGAAGAAAATCGCAGATGTGTGACGTCTTGTAATAAGAATCTACACACACTGCGTCTTTTTTTCTCACGAAACATTACTAATGAAATATCAAAAATACTTTCTGGAAAAATTGTGTGTATACATATATATAAATATAAAAATATAAATGTGTGTGTGTGTATATATATATATCTTCAATTTAAAGTGTATAATAGTATAATAACAATCCAAAGATATGAGATGCAAAATTCGCAACAGAATAAACAAGAAGATATGAGATGCAAACCAAGCAACGTCTATTCACGTATATGTATATACATATATATGTTTCTGCACAACACCTTGGAAACGGCTCGTATTGGCCTAATATAATTCTTAGTTAGAATAAACAAAAGTTACTATTTAATAGTCGTAGTCATAGCTTGTGTAATCACTCGATTAATAAGTATATAATTATATAGCAATAAAATCAAGTTTATTATGTTGATATTAGAGAAAAGATCATTACTGAAATACAAAAAGTTTTTGATTATCTTATAAAAGAGAACGAGATATCATTTTCAAAAAAATATATTTTATATATAAATATAATATACTGTAGCCAGTTTACAAAATTATTTTTGTAATGAGGAATTTATCATAAAGTAGTAAATTTATTATCTTACGTAACAAATGCTTGATAAAATTGAATGTGTTTAAACAAAGTCATGTTTGCTGAATCAATCTTTCCCGAATTGAAGTTTATTAGGAGGTTGATCAACGCGATAAAGAGTGTCTGCCATATTGAAATATCCTTCGTATTCAATGGTATCTGGTGTTGTATCATAATGATAATGTCCACCTAAACCACTCTTTTCATTGGCACTGTGGAAATGTTGAACTCGGAGATCTAAATCCTGAAAGAGAATAAAAAAATATTTTATTGTTTTTCATTATAAAGAAAAAAAAGTAAAAAATACATATTGTACTTTTATGATAAATATTTCTTTTTTTCTTTGAATACTCACTGTCTCGGCACTGACAAATGTGCCAACAGCTACCAGAGGAGTTTCCATTTCATAAAATCGTAACCACTCGTTAAGCTGGGACTCCGTATTCAATGGAGTATCCGAGAAATCCGGCATTATATGTTGTTTCACTTTCCCGTTTTTTACTATAAATGTACCACCCAAACCTGTAAAAGTTTTTAACAATAACCTTAAATAAAGTTTTTAAAGTATTAGAGTGAGATGCGAGCCAAAACGCAAGATGTATGTGTGTGTAATTTATTGAATATAAAAAACTATAAACGTTTTGATTCCATGTTTAGATCTCTTTCAGTGTACAAACTACTGTATATAAAAACAAAACAATTTATAACGCAAAATAATTCAGAAACTGACAAAATATGAAATAGATCTTACCAAAAGTAAATTGAAATAAAAATTAGTAGAATAACTACCTATAATGTAAAGTATAACTTTGTCGCTTCCTAACAAACCACCAGAAACATCAAACCCACACTACGAGTTTACGAAATATCAACTGCTCAACTTTCAAAAAGCTGACATATAAATAACGTCTCTTCTAACACAAGAATACTTGTCAAATGACAAGTTGCGCAAGTTATGACAAGACAAAGAAAGTTTGACAGTACAACAATTATTGTATAGCTTTAAATTTTTCTAATAAAGAGAAATGGTCCGAGCTTTTCAGTGTAGACATAATATTGATGAATTTTCTTGTAATTTATATGGAACATCTCGGAAATTGACCTCTTAAAATAAACACGTTCGATATCTAAAATTTTAAATCCATTTCATTATTTATTTGTTAGTTTTTGAATTATTTTGTGCGCTGTAAATTGTTTTTGTGTACAGTAATTTGTATACTAAAGAAGATTCACACAAGAGATCAAACCGTTTATAGTTTTTATATTCAATAAATCACACATGTACACACATCTTGTGTTTTGACTCGCATCTGTTTCAATACCCTGTTTCATTTTTTTACGAGTTTATTCAATTGTTATAGAGTTTTGCACAACTTCAGAAATGATTAAGTCTATATACATATTATCAATTAAAGCAACATCGCAGTTTGCAAAAAACTTACCAACAAGTTTATCTCCATAATGACTCTCTAATGCCTTTTGCATGCATGATATGAAATCCAAGTTTCCAGTGCGCTTTTTAGCCCTAACTCTTATAACTTTTCCTGGTTTGCCTTCACATATATACAAGTTAGCTAACAAAGCAAAGGTTGTTTCATCCTCATTAGCAACCACTCGGTGAAGTACACATTTACCAGTAGATTTTTGTACAAATGCATAATGTGTTCCATTTGCCACTCCCATGTCATGCTTGTATCCTTTCATAATTGAATCATTTACTACATTTACTTTCATAATAAGCTGAAATATACATTTTGTGAATATTATTTGTATACACACATTACAATAGAATTATCACTAAATTGAATGAATAAAATGCACACTTGTACGCACTTCACAATTAGAGCCTGTATGTGGCCATGGTCCAGCACCAGCACCAATAACAAGAGTATTATAATTATAATTTAATTTCCGTAGTAATGTTTTAATATCATAAAACTTGTTTTTTTGGGCAGTTGGCAAAAGATATGATGGGCCACCAACATCCAAAATAATCGGATTACCACACAAGCCTGAGAAAAACAATAATCTTGTACATAAAAATGTCAAATAAACATTTTCTAGGTTGCTTATATGTTTCTTTCTTGTACCTTCTCGATAAAAATTGTAGGGATACTGGTTGAAGTTTGGACAATCAACTATTTCAACAGAAGCCTCTTCAAAGTTTGCAGTGACTCCTCCTGCTAGAACTATCATTACATAACACAAGATTACACTTAATTCACTGCAATTTGTTTTATATTATAATAACCAAATTGTTATAATTACTATCTAGTAGCTCGTCAAGAGGAGGTTGATGCAATGGCCTGGATGTAATGTTGAGTTTAAGTGGATCCAAAGGTTCCATATTCCGTCGATTTGCTGAATCCATATTGAGAAGCAATGAGTTGGAAAGTGAAAGGATGGATTGTGATTAATAAATAGTATTGCAGAGCATAACATAGGCATGATCATACTATATAGGTGTTACTGATAATCTTATCTAATCATGAAGTATGGCTGTCTTTTCTCATAACATGATAAGATTTAAAAAAAAAAAAAAAAACAGTGCTAAGAAACATAAGATTATTTTCTTAAAAATAAAAAGTGAAATTTTATATATATATATATATATATACACACACACACACGTATAGTTTCCTAATGCTTATAATAAAAAAGACATTTCATATAATATATAATCATCTCATATACAGGGTGTCCCGCAACTACCGGATTTCCTTTTACCAGTAAATTCTCGAGATCATTCTAAGATAAAAATCTTAATACCAAACTG